>JABSSW010000015.1:600000-777918 GCA_018902385.1 Physcia stellaris | reverse complement strand
CAAGATGTATGCCAATGAAGGTGTTTGGAGCGCTTGCGTTGGTCCGGAAACTTATAGTTCAAGAGCAGGTTCTCGTCAGCTCGTATAATTTCTTAGGCAACGATAGGTACTATGATGTGGAAAGCTCAAGCTCGTTTATCGTCGATCACATCGCACAGGTGGGTTGATCAGGCTTCAAGGGTGAGCGCTTGATACTAAGGGTATTGCAGAAGGCATCGTCTGTAGACTCCTACAGCGTTGAGTCTCGACACATTGACCTTGTGTAGGTACCCCAGCAGCTCTAGTTATCATCAGGTTCTAGATGTGTATCTAACACCCGGCTCAAAGTAAAACTCTATCGAATTCGATGTCCATCCACGCTCGCGAGCATTTCCCGTCATCAACCTTCTCCGTTTGCCCGACTTCTTCGGACTCCTCCATTGCCATATCATTGGTCGCAAACAAATACTCTCCTTCGAACTTCTGGTATATACTCGCTTCCTACTTGGTCTCGGTGATGAAGATACTAAGAGCAATGCTATAGGAATGGCCGATGGCGCTCTACCTATTTTCTCGACCCATCATCTTCTACTCTATCAGGGAGCATCCAAGTGGACGTTCATTACTACGAAGATGGCAACGTACGCCTGACCACCTCGAAACCTATTCCTAGTGTATCAGTCGCGGGCTCGGCAACAGGGTCCGAAGTAATTAAGCAAGTTGCACAGATAGAAAAGAAGTATCAGGAGGAATTGAACAGGAGTTTCACAGCATTAAGCGAGGGGACTTTCAAAGGCTTAAGGCGGCAGTTGCCAGTCACGCGACAGAAAGTTGAATGGGAGAAGGTTGGTGGATATCGGGTAAGACCATGCGTCCTTTGCTTTCTGCACACAACGTAGTCGCGGATGCTAATCACGCTACAGCTGGGTCAAGACATCGGTGGCGGTAGGCAACGGTAGCACGAATGGGATGGCTCAAGTAGTGTGTAGCTTATGAAAAGATTATCGGAAATGACCCTTGACGGATCAGCGTTGGCCGACTGTCTAAGCTTAATGGCCATTTACTATGGGACGCAATGCTCACTCCAGCCACTAAAATTCATAGACCCATCCGCCTTCTATTGGCTGTTTGCGAGCCAGAGAGCGTAGAACTCTGACCGATGCATCCTGACTGTCGATATTGACTCATCCGTATCAGCACGAATCTTCCGTCATCGCTTACAACATCTTCTGATTGCGGAGTACAGCCGCTTGAACAAGGTCACCGGGCTGGTGCCCTGATGTAAAACACTAGGTAGGCTTGCTCGTTCTGTAGCCGTTGCTCTGGTCTTAGCTTTGCTGGCTCGAAATCCGACGAAAAACTCATCATCAAACTTTCGCCAACAACTCCGTGCATAGTCTCTGACTAGAGCTATGTAATGTCCTCCGCTCAAAGAAGTACCTAGATGTCGCATCACAGCGTAGCAATCATAAACGTAAGGGGGCGTTACTGCTGGGTCGCCGCTCTCAGCGTTCGAGGTTGCCTCTTTTGTGTTCGGTGCTGGAGAAGGAAGCATATAAGTTCGATGTTAAGCTGATGAAGCGGGAAGTTGATTGGCGTGTGTAGCTTTCTGGCCGTTTCATTCTTTGACGCGGAGAAGCGCTAAAGTGTACCACTAAGACCTTCGGCGCTCGTGTTATAGTGATCTGCTTGGTCGCCTCCCGTTCACACTCGCAGTATGGACACTTCCAGAGCTCACCACGGCCGAGCTTTTCCTCCTTGCAGTAACTTTGCAGGCAATCGTGAATATCGCCTTTGCCAGAGCGAGGGATTTCGACACTTATCGAATAGAATGCCTCGTGCGTTGTTGATGTGTGTTTACAAGTCGTGCACCGAAGCTTGCTAGCATGCTGACCGGCGAAAAGGTCCGAGATATAGGACTGTTCGCGATGCGTATACCTTGACCATTCAGTCGCTGATACATAATGTGGAGACAGCCTCTCGCGGTACAATTCTTGCTCTGTGGTCAGAGGCAGAAGCTGCGAACGGTGCCAGTTTGAATTCAGGATCTTCGTGCAGGCAATCGACAAGGAAATCAAAGAACTCCTTAGCATCCTGTTGTCTGTCAACACCCCATTCGTTGTTCAGACGGGCACAGAATTTGCGGAAAGAGGCAGGCTTTATTGCTTTCTTGTCGCCGCGCCACAGATCACGTATGAGATTAGCGTAGATCTCAGGCATGATGCCTGAGATCCTTTCCAATTCTTCTGGGTCAAGTCTCGCCACTTGTCATCGAGGAAGAAGTGAGACAAAATTAGCGTAGCGATTAGACATTGTATAGTCGCATTCATGTAGCAAGTTACGCTAAAGTTGACTAGACCTGTTCGTGGAAGCTTTCGGTGGTGGGAAACAGCTCTTCCGGTGTACAAAGGAGGTTGCACTGATGAGACCTGGCGAGAGGTCGGCGAAAACGGAGACGATTCCCGTTCCAGACACCCCACCGTAACTGGGACGAGGAACCGCAGGAGGCGGTCGAGACGGAACACTGGGCATTGATGGTGCTATCCTTGACGGTTGAGGCGGGCAGGGAGGTCGAGAGGAGGCCGTCATCGATTGTTGCATACCAGGATGTTCTGGGAATCTCCGCAGAAATTCGTCATAGCTATGCACGAAAGGAGACGGCGGCTCCTGGGATTGTGAAGTAGTTGAGTCTGTGTCGCTGTCACTTTGTGCGTGAGCATAGTCAGCGGACTGGACCTCCGTCCTGGCTTTTTCCAGCCAAGTCTTTTCCTCGTCTGCGTTCAAAGGGTTATACTCTCCGTAACCTTCGTCTGCGGACCTCCAAACTTGAATTTGCACTAGCCATTCGCACTCTACCGATCGGACGACCTGGCCGTCCGGTGGGGTTCTGTGCGCGCGCGATGCCGATAATGCAGCAGTCTGAGACATAGCAAGACTCTGTGGTGTCATCAGATCCATCCATGCTTCTAAGCCACCTATCAAGAGAAGAGGGCGATGTCGTAGTGGCTTGTCAATATTGAATTCGTATAGGCAGTCATACAAGGCCCTCAACGTCGAAGAGTCATGATCCGTTGGAGGTCTGTCCAGGAACCTGTCCGAACGTGTCTTCTGATCGTAGTAGACCACAAAATCGAATTCGTTCCTGCGTTGGAAAAGGCTCTGTTCGGCTTGGGGAGATATGACTAGACGATCCTCAAGCTCGTCCGCTGACATACCCAATCTCAAACCCACCGGTTCTATGCACATAACGGATGTGGCGAAGATATGACCTTCGTCATAATTTTGACGATTTCGGACATCGATGACTAAGATATTCGAAGACCGCAAGCATTCTTTCAGTCCCATTGCGGTTATAGTTCTGGTAGTTGAAGAGTTAATAGTTTTTGGGTGCTCCAAAACGTCAGTGGCCCTTGTAGTCGATGCGACAGTGGCTTGAGATCTCTGTACGCGTGTGTCTGAAGCATTTAGTCTTACCTTTGGGTTGGCGATACTGTGTTCTGAGTTCCGTGATGTAAACCTCGAGATGGCCGAAAGATCGCTAGTAGCTATGGGTGCAATTCGTCGGTCCTGCTTGTGCTGTAAATTCAACTGTGCGGTCGTAGGACCGCTCCGGGAGGGATCGTAGGCAGGGCTGGGAGCTCTGGGAAAGGATGCAGCTTGCCTCGTATCAAGTGGTAATTTGGGGGGATGAGGTGGCCTAGGAGCAAAAGGAGGCATTTCACGGGGACCATGTGGTCCGCCAGTGGTGGATGTTGTTGTAGATTCAGAGCTTCCGTATTCATGAGGGGCCAGCAGACCATGAGAACATGTATCGTATTCCGTAGAAGGTGGTATCAGGTCGTTTCCGTTAAGGGTAACGTCGTGGGGATCGACTTTCATTTGTGTCTGTACAACTTTCCGCTGAACCCTGAGCTGTGAAAATCGCTGTTCCAGATTATCAGTTGATGAATGAAGTGTTCGGTCTGCGTAGTATTCGCGTGCTTGTAGAGCGTCAGGCTTAGGTCGAACAGATGGTCGATTCCTACGCACGCTATTGTGATACTGACTCTCCGGTTCGGCTACAGCATAGCTGATGTTAGAACCCAAACCGGGATGGGTGTCGCCTCGGTCTAGGAAAAGTTCATTCAAATGCCCTCGTGAAGCAGCGACTGGATCATCAGGCATTGAAAGTGGACGCGGAGAGCCTGAGGACAATGCATTTCTGGTTCCACTTCCAGGTAACGAGCTTCGAGCAGCGAGAGATACAGAAGGTTTGACGCTGCTTCTCTCGTTGTCTTCCACAATCATGGCGCGAATCTCCAAGAACATAGCATTCTGTCCATCTGCTTGCTGCTCACAGAGAAATCAGCCTGCAGATCAAAGTGGCGAGGTCCACCAAGATCGGGCAAACCCTACGACCATGGTGAGTACGCAGGTAGGTTCTTAGACTTACTTTACGGGTTGAGATGTATGATCGATACCAATCACGGCTGTCATTGCTCATTGAAGGAAAGTCTCGATGGCGAGGTATGAGATGCACCAAGATATCGCAGCTGATCATGTACTGGACATAAGCACGGTCGATCTGCTTGAAATCAACCATGGAGTCCGCTTGCGTCGCCGCCCGCTGCGCACGATTCAACAAGGTGCGGATCTAGCACCCCATCAATCAGCCCCAGATTTTTCAAGGTAGATCAAAACCGAGATAGACCGCACCGGGGTATGAATGCCAAGGTCCTTTGCTTCCGCCTCGGCCTTCGCCTGTAGGTCTTTGAGATGTGGGTATCTGGGTTCCGTGGCTCCGTCTGCCCTTTGATCTGGAGATTTGCCGATGGGTCCATTACCATTGAGGTGCTGGGGAATGCCATCACTTGGAGGTGTCCTTGCGACCATGGCTATCGGTTCTAGATAGCAAGAGACTCTGGAATCGTGCCAAAAAGCAGGCTTTGGTCACTCTGCGAGACGGAACTCATGTCTCCTCAGTGGCTAGGGATCGTAGGAAAGATAAGTATGCTTCTTCTCGTAGATGGAATGGCGGCTTCGCAAGCTCCTCCAAGGTAGTCTGAACGAGATCGAACTACTGATCTTTATGTCTTTTGATGAATATAGCGGCTGATACGCTGAACCGATCAAGGTCGTCCAAAAGCAAGATTGGTCTCGGTGTTGCGGTGCAAAAGAGATGCTTTTTACTCGAGGCGAAGTACTCCGTACCTTACCTAAGGTAAGTATGAATTGATTATCCGTCATGTCACGTGATCCGACAAAGCTCGGCGGGAAGGCTGCATTAGCGGAGCCGCAAGCTATGACGCTCCGGCGTTCGATGAAGCCTGGAACGAATTCTATTGTTTGGAGTGTCCGTACATCAACTCTACTGCTAGCCTCTAGGAATTTGGGCAAATCTCGGTATAGCCCCTCAGCGTCTTCACAGGATCCTCACGCCACCTCCAGCAAGTTTCATTCTACTGTGTAACACCCAACACCAAGCAAGGAACACATCCCAGCTATACTAGAACCAACCTTGTCGCCGCGTAGTAGCATATTTCTACCATGGCTGGCTGGTTCACGTCTAGCTCAGCTCTCGATGAGCAGATTGAGCGTGCCACATCGTCCAGCCTGTATGTCCATACCTCTCAAGTTCAAGCGGCCTTAACAACTTCACAAGGAGCTAACGCGCATGACAGGGAGGACATTGCTCTGAATCTAGAGATCTCAGACCTCATCCGTTCGAAAAGTGTACAGCCTAGGGAATCTATGAGGTCTTTGAAGCGCCGGATAGGACACAAGAACCCAAACATCCAGCTAGCTACCTTGAAGGTGTGTAGCTGCTGTATCAATCTGAACGAATAGAAATGACTGAGACGCTATCCAGCTCACAGATACTTGCGTGAAGAACGGGGCGCCCATTTCCTAACAGAAATCGCTTCTAAAGAATTCATGGACAACCTTGTGTCACTGCTGAAGGCATATGGCACTGTCGCGTCAAACGATGATGTTAAGAATAAGATTCTTGAGCTCATCCAGACCTGGGCAACGGCAACCGAAGGACGAAGTGATATGGTTTACGTTGGCGAAATATATCGCACCCTACAGAGAGAAGGCTTTCAATTTCCACCAAAAACAGAGATGGCAAGCAGTATGTTGACAGCAGCGCCGTAAGTGTCTGCCAGGGATATATGAGTGAACCAGTGTCTAACTCAGTCCAGCCACCCGAGTGGATTGATTCAGACGTCTGCATGCGCTGTCGGACTGCTTTTAGCTTTACAAATCGCAAGCATCATTGCAGGAATTGTGGGAACGTCTTCGATGGACAGTGCTCCACCAAGTCTATACCTCTACCTCACCTTGGAATCGTCCAGCCGGTCAGAGTCGATGATGGTTGCTATGCTAGGTTACTGGAGAGATCTCGCGGCCCTCTGCCAGAACGTTCGCTTGCCAAGGGCAATGCAAGCATTATCAGGAACCGCAATCCAATGCAGCCTCGAGATGCCCGCATCGATGATGGATATGACGATGATCTGAAAAGAGCCTTAAAAATGAGTCTTGAGGAAGTCAAAGGTCATTCGAGTGGAGGCTACGTGCCGCAGTCACAGCTCCAAGCGCGAAAGGACCCTCCTATAACAAATGGGAATTCTGGAACCTCCAAAGCCAATGGCGAAGAGGAAGACCCCGAGCTGAAGGCTGCTATTGCTGCAAGCATCAAAGACATGGAGGAACAAAAAAAGAAACACGCCGAGACCTTAAAAAAACAAAATGCAAAGCCTACAATGCCAACAAGCCCAAGCTTTGTTACTCCTAGGAACGACTTTGAGCTCACTCCTGTCGAAGCTGAGAATATTAATCTATTCTCGACTCTAGTCGACCGATTACAACACCAGCCGCCGGGGACAATCCTTAGGGAACCACAGATCCAGGAACTGTACGACAGCATCGGATCGCTGAGACCCAAGCTTGCAAGGTCATACGGAGAAACCATGAGTAAACACGGTGAGATCCGTAGTGGGTAGCCTCATCACTTCAGCTATTGACTGCCACAGATACCCTTCTTGACCTACATGCTAAATTGGCCACAGTAGTGCGCTACTACGACCGAATGCTTGAGGACCGACTCTCACATACTTATGGCCAGCATAGTCTGGGAGGTAACAGAACTTTGCTTCCCAGCAAACGTTCAGTATGTATCCATCAATCCCATCGGAGCCGTCCGTTGGGCACGGCGGAACTGAGAACTATTACAGCGGACAGCCAAGCACCCACAGCGATCAGTACGCTCATTCGCAATCGGATTACTACCCGCAGCGACAGTATGCGCCCCATGAGGGAGATGTCCAAAAAACACCCTCTGCATATGGAGCGGTGAACAATGATTATGGAGCTAATTCCCGTGGACAAATCCCGCCTTATGGAGCCAATATTCAAACCCTCCACCAGCCGCCCGCTCAACGGCAAGACTCAGCCTACGATAAGGGAAGCACATCACAAGGCTATCAGCAAATACACGACCAATTTTCTCAACCACAAATGCAAGCACCGTCAATGCCGCAACCTCCGACACCAGTAATACCGCAATCTTCGAACCCAAACCCAGCTGTACTGTATTATCAAAGGACAGATGAGCAAGTATCGCCGCCGCAGTCTCATTACCAGCACAGACAGGAGGATGACTATGCTCCGTCGCTTCCATCCCCAGAACAAGCACAGGCTCTACCTCTACAGCATGTCCAACATGGTGCGGCCCTTCAGCAGCGGCAACAGCAGCCGCAGCCAATATACTGGCACCAACCAATGGGCTCATCTCAACCATCTCAAGCCCAAAACCAAAATGCCGCAGCGTACAGTTCTCATCAAAATTATACTCAAGAATCCTTCCCTACGGCACCACAGCACCAGCCTCAACCGAAGGCAGTCGAGGAAAGCTTGATAGAGTTGTAAACAGTAGTGTACGCTCAATATCACACGTCCATCTGCAACACGCATGGTCTATCAGAATACCGGAGCGCAAAGCTCTTATTCTCAGCGACACGTCACCTTTCATCAAAGAATTGGTATGCACTCAGATTAAATACCCCCAGTTGTACGCCACAGGAATACCGCTGTCACCTGACTACCAAGATCTAGAGGTGCTGAGCCGGTCTCGTCGAAATTGCAAGATGACGCCTATATGTCCTTTCAAATTTACTGAGATAAGTCCTGGATCTCCAATCTAACGCTCCAATGGCGCAGGATTTCTAACATCGATCAATATCCATCCCTCCCATATCAGGTACTGCACAGCTATGCTCATTGTAAGCCCGACCTGGGAGATGATAACTGCTGCCCAAAATGAGACTTAAAGGAGCATGTATCTAGACTATAAATCGGGAGCCTCCTAGCTTGGCCGGAAAATCGAAGCGAGAACATGAGGGCGCCTTTTCTGCACCTACCCCTCACATCAATCTTGACAAATACATCAATAATTTGTTTTGAGGCACGAGCCATCGAAAATACCTTTTCAGCGAGTCTCCGCAGGGTATAGAAAACGGACCTTGGACAGATGTGTCGCCAAAGCACCCGTCCTGTTGCCCAACTAGCCTCCCTATTCAGATTAGGTATTCGACAATTGAGAACAACCTGGTTACTGGTGAGATTGAACTCGTGCATCGCGCACGGTGTCATCACTATCTCCCACTCTGTACAGCATTCAGGTACAGCGACACAGGTAACGAGGATATAGCCCTTGAGACAGAAAGTTTTGGCCATTCGAGGTTGACCCTAGCGCCGTGTGCTACATTTAATTCACTTGACAAGCTAAGGGATCGTCTCTTATACTGAGGATCTCTAACACCCCAGAAGTAATCGATGCTTTGACTTTTACACCCTCGACCCACTAAGGGTTTGATACCGGTACTACGAGGTACAACAAGCAGCAAATGCTAGTAATACTGTATAGATCCTGTTAGCCATGAGATTCACGTACCTGGTGACCTCAAGGTTTGTAAGCTCTGTGCAGGTGAAATCCGGCGGCTAATTGCAAGGGCCGTAGAGCCGCGCTGCGCGCCTGAACACGAATCCCCGATATACACGCTAATAAGGAAAGAGGAAGTGTTCTTCCAATCTCAACAAACCAATCAATAATCATGACTCAACAACACCACTGTGGCGCATCTTCCAACCGATGACTCATTGCAATAGAGTATTCACATAGCATATATCCCTTCTCTGTCGGGAGAATCTGACGTCTTTCCTATCCCTACCTTGATTCACCTTGACAAACATCCTGTGAGCTGCAAGCCATGTCACGGCATAAATTGGTTAAGCAATTGGACCTAGACGAGGAACTAGATGACTATGATGGAGGAGCCGGATACGACAATGGTGGCTACAACGAAGGTGATATCACTCATTCCTCATCGGAGTCATCGCTGGCCTCGCTGACTTTGACCGCACAGAAATCAGCGCCGAGGATAGAGGTACGATAAATCTACCGTGCACTAGCGCTTTATCTACCAGTACACAATGCTAATCTCAGGGGCTCCGCAATTAGAGCAATTACGAGCAGGCACTATCCAAGTTCGAGCTATGTTAGGGCCTGATCTTGAAATAACTGATCAAAAGATCCAAGAATCCTTATGGCACTACTATTACGATGTTGAGAAGTCTGTCAACTTCCTGTTGAGTTTGTGATAAGTCATCTCCGACAGATATGTGCAACGCTAAGATACATAAGACCAACAGACATCATCCCACGCTAAGGCAAAGAAGAAGGTCGATCGAGCACCTATTGCAGCATACGGTAAGTGCAATTTTTCCTCTTAAGTTCCTTCTCTCTAAGTGACCTTGGCGTCAATTCTGGATCGCTCCTATTCTATGGTACGTTGTGGTCAAAGTACCATCCCATACGGCCGTTGACTCCCTATTCGAATAGGCTCCGGTGTACCATCTGTCTATGCTATTCGGCCGGGATCATGCTCTGGGAACAATTTGACTGCCGATTTTTTTGAGGATGCCCCGTGGTGTAATATACCACTAAACCGTCGAGGAGAGATTCTAATCGAGCCACTATATCCGCCCGGTCGACTATTGGGTGGATCTTCTTCCCCAGGAAGTGGCAAAGTTTCCAAGCTTGCTGCCCTAGCTGCTGCCCGTAGGACGAGGGAAAACGCAAGGCCAGAATCGAGCGGCGTCACCGGCTCTGTCGCGCTTTTAGATAAACTCGATAGCAGAAACCCTAAGGGAAGCTCAGACGAACTTAAGACCGCAGCGGAAGCCTCTTTTTTGATTTCTCAGAACCCTACAAAAGTGACCAAACAGAAGGCCACAAGCGCGTATCCAATTCGAGAACGCGAGAATCTGGACACGACTACCGCAGATTGTACTGCGGTTGATCTAGAGTGTACGGTCCCTGGAAGGAAGACTCTACAAAAGCTGGAACCACAGTCTATGCCCGTTGCTCCTCCATCGGCATTCGCAAAGACAATATTTGGCAGTCGCCGCAATGGAGCACAAATGTCGAGTCCAAATAATCCAGCTTGTGTTTCTTTGTGGTCTCCTTACCAATTTACTCTTGATAACGCGATGGCTAAGGTGAATACCTTTGCAGGACCGAGCCCCGATGATGCTGTCTTAAAGGCCCAAAATTCGAAAGGTCCGCTTCGGGGAACTGCCGGCCCTAAGCACAGAAACTGATGATCGACCAGTAACGAAGGCGGTAAAGGCCAATCCTGAGAAAGAGATCAATAGCGCGACCCACCCCATTAGCAATTTAGCGATCAGCGAGGCCCCTAAATTGAAAACCAAAAGCCTAGATGTCGCTGCTGAATTTAGAAAGAAGAAGGCGAAGCCGGCAGCAAATTTCGTAGTCATCGGTGAGTAAGCGCCTCGCAATAGATGAACAGGAAATTGTCTTTTCTTTCGTCTTGGAGCATCGGTAAATGGTAACCTTGGTTGTTGCCGCTCAGCTGATGTAGAATGCTAGGACATGTGGACGCAGGCAAAAGTACCCTCATGGGTCGTCTGCTGTACGATCTCAAGGTTGTTGACCAGAGGACATTAGACAGATATCACAAAGAAGCCGAGAGTATCGGTAAATCTTCGTTCGCTCTGGCGTGGGTGCTCGACCAAGGGTCAGACGAACGAAGTCAAGGCGTTACCATAGATATTGGCACAAACACATTCGAAACCGACAAAACTGCGTTCACCATTCTGGATGCGCCAGGTCATCGAGACTTCATCCCTAACATGATCGCCGGAGCTAGTCAGGCTGATTTTGCAGTCTTGGTAATCGATGCCAGCACGGGGAGCTTCGAGTCCGGTCTTAAGGGGCAAACTAAAGAACATGCACTGCTCGTGCGAAGCATGGGTGTGCAACGCATCATAGTCGCTGTCAACAAGCTTGATACCCTTTCTTGGTCAAGAGACCGCTTCGAAGAAATCCAACAGCAAGTCTCCGCGTTTCTCACAGCAGCTGGTTTCCAACCAAAGAACATCGCTTTCCTTCCCTGCTCAGGGCTTACAGGCGAGAACATAATTCGTCCCGCTGCCGATGCAAATGCGTCGTGGTACACTGGACCTTTGCTCATCACTCTCCTCGAGTCTTCCGAGCCCTTTACTCGAACCCTTGAGAAGCCCCTCCGCTTTACCATCGACAATGTCTTCCGTGGAGGCGTGCAAAATCCTGTGTCAGTCTCGGGACGCATAGATGCTGGTGGTGTGCAGATAGGCGACGTAGTAGTCACAGTTCCTAGCAACGAGACCGCTAGCATCAAAGGCATTGAGGTCGGCTTAGAATCCAACGACTGGGCGGTAGCGGGCCAGAACGTGGTACTTCACCTTGCGGATATTGACCAAAAATACCTGAAGACGGGCGACATCATCTGTCCACTTTCTGCACCTATTGAACCACTCAGCAACTTTACGATGAAGGTTCTGGCCTTCGAGCACTTAC
Source organism: Physcia stellaris (assembly GCA_018902385.1). NCBI lineage: Eukaryota > Fungi > Ascomycota > Lecanoromycetes > Caliciales > Physciaceae > Physcia > Physcia stellaris. The sequence goes on along the minus strand of JABSSW010000015.1, from coordinate 766,040 downwards.
TCCCCATGGCTGTAGAAGTGCACCGAGGGCGGCTGCACGCGTCTGGACGGATATCCAAACTGATGGCCGTCTTGGACAAGACGAGTGGGAAGCCGAAGGAGGGCGGAAAGAAGAAGGTGAAGATGGTGAAGCCTGGAAGCGCGGCGAGGGTAATGGTTGAGGTTGACGAACCAGTACCTTTGGAGATTGGCGGGAAAGTCATTCTGCGTGCGGGCGGACAGACTGTTGGCGCTGGGCTTTTGGAATAGAGTAGGTGAGGGAAAATGGTGAGGAAATGAGCGAGACGCGAGACATGAATTGACTGGGTTTCTTAAGCATGTCGGTGTATTGGGATCACTGATGGTTACACCAGTCGAGATTTGACCAAGTCACAAAGTACATGTCGGTAGACGTGTAGTCGAAAAAAAGGGTCCACTGTCAGGGGACTTGTGTCACGTGTGTGCTTATTCTAGCACCAACCTCTTCTAGCCCTCCGAGCCCTCCGAGCCCTCTTTCGTCACACTGGGTGCCCCTCACCCCCACGTCACCACTCACAAGGACACACACCAATTTCTGAATCTTACAGATCAGACACCCGTCAGATTTAGCCGACTGAAGCCCGTCCGGAAACAAGAGGCAGCCAGCACACACCATCTGTTCGGATTGCGTCTGGGAAGGGGGGAGAGAAGGGAAGAGCGGCGAGCGGTGAGCGGTGAGCGAAGAGAGTGTGATAAGTCATACGTTTACTGCATCGGTAGAGTGATAACAATGTCCCTCACCGGATGGTGCCGTGTGTCTGGACGGAAGGATGTCTGGATCGGAAAGGGCCGACATGGGAGGATTTGCTGCCAAACCTTGTAGCGCTTACGAGTACTACATACTTTAGTACTGTCGGAGATCCTTCATCCGTAAGAGTATCCGCACATGTCGTAAAATGCCACTCACCAACCCTAAAACTAACCCGGTCAACATTCGTTTGGGGCAAGTCAAGCAGAGCACAAGAGCAGATGACAGCATCCATCACCAGCAGGAGGAACAATGTCGAGGCACCATCGTGTCAGACCGTTTAGGTGCAGCTTGTTTGGGCCCATCTACAGTAAGAAGAACCTCCGCTCTTCTCTGCCTCCCCACCAGCCCCCTCCCCCGACAGCCTCGCCATCGTCTCAGGCCCCACCGTCAAATGTCCAAAGCAGGTATCGTTCAGGGACACATACCTGTCGCCAGTCGAAGCATTGAAGTTTGCTGCTTCGCGAGGCGCGGCGTATGCCTCTCGTCTGAGCCGATCAATACTTGGCTTTGCCTCGCTGCACGGAGAAGTCATTCGAATCGGCGTCTGGAGATTGGTTCCTCCGAATCGGCGCCTTTGATATGCGCTCGGTGGATCTATGTTTCCCTCTTTTCCGGCGATTATCTACCGCAAGATGAGAGTAATCAGGAACATTGTGCGTTGAGCACAGTGGTAACCTCTTGATATCAAAATTCCCCTTCCCGAGGTCTGTGTTGGCCGCTGGGCCACATTGCCTCTGTTGATGTCCACATCCCATAATATGCGCCACGCTTTGCAGAAATGACATGATTCGCTAAATGCAAGATGACCTGATTGCGCTGTCAAAGCAGCGGTAGAGAATGATGCAGTCGACGTAGAGATAATTAATTTTCATGGTGAATCGACATGTCATGTGTTTACCAACCGGCCTGGTTATACTCCCCGCCCTGATCGAAGAAGTGATTCCAAGAGTTGTTCTTGGATGTCTGGCCGCTTTTCTCGGGATACTCTTTGAGATTAGCAACGTCGTAGGCTGTATGGCGTCTCTTGAGAACTGCCTTAGCAGTAGTGCTGATCTGCTGGCGTTCCCAAAGCAAATGTTTGCGTAATGATTCGGTCATCTCTGATGCGAGCATGTTACGCCGAGTGGTTCGAGGAGAAAGAGCAGGGGGGTGCGTATTGGACGTAGTCATGATTATTGGCTTTGACTTGGTCATACCAGGAGGCAGCGTGAATTCTGCATCGCCATCCGAGGAATTGCCTCGGGATGATTGGTTGTGACTTGACCTTTTAGATATTCTTAACGTCGATGATGGCTCGGCGGCGAGTCTCTGAAACTCAGAAGCTCTTTCGGATTCTGTCTTCATCATGTCGGCGATGAGAGAGCGCCTAGATACCAGCTGTGGCTGTGAATCGATTCTCTTGAATAGCGGTTTCTGCTCTACGGCCTCTCCAATGTCTGAACCATCGTCCTCCCAGTCAGAACCGTCGTCATCTTCGTCTTCTTCTTCCGCTTCCTCCTCCACGGCGCTTTCGGGTTCTTCCTCCTCATCCGAGCTCTCAAAAACATTCTCATCCTGATGTGACTTCTGGCTCATTGCGCGGGAATGCAGCTCGTCCCTAAATGAAGTTTGCTTCCTTGCACTTGTATGGTGCTTGAGACCGCTTGTAAGAGAGCTTTGCCTACGCATGCTTTCCTCAAGAGAGCTACCCTCGGGTGAGGAAGACCCGCATCCTAGAGAAAACTTGACTCCACTCGCTTTTGAGGATCTGGCCTTTGAGTACATTGGAATGACAGCGGGTGGAGGGGCTGCAAGGTGTGTGCCTGATTTATACGATGAAGGAGCTTCAAGGGAGAAGCCCCTAATCACACTGTGAGAGGACAATAACTCCGCGCTCGTGTCAGATCCGTCCGCACCTGTACCGCTGCGGTCGCTGTCGGGACTACTGCGAGGTTCAGTGGAGGCAGATGAATGGGACGACCGTAGAGAAGTGTGTATGGATGGCGTGCACGACCGTAGCGTCACATCAGTTGTGGGTCTGGTTGTAGGAATGGCATCAGCGATTGAAGCCGCCAGTGGCTCTTTAACATCTTGCTGTTCTTGAATCGTGTAGACCATTTTCTCCAGACCAAGCGAAGTGATACGTTTTTCCTTTCCCTGACTTAACCGCTGTACCGACTCGTCATGTAGATGAGAAGCTAGAGAAACGTGGACGTCGGAAGAGGTCGAATCACGCGGGTCATCGTGACTAATTGACTCCTCCGAAGCCGCAGAATCGACACTAGAGGACAGAGGAGGCATCTCTGAGGACGCGGATGTAGTTTTGGTCATCCCGATCGCAGGTGTTGTAGCAAGCTGAGGGTGAGTTTCACAGCAGAGCATTTCGCGATTCCAAATCCGCCAGCTTAAGTTCTCCAGCCGCCGACCGTCTTCGACTGAATCTGCGCATTTGGAAAAGACTACAGATTGAGTAACAGGTTAGTAGTCTGCATCGATCACGGCGTAAGGAAGAGCTCGGTGGTCCTCACCGGTCCACAACCCAAACAGGTTGTCTACATTGCGCGTGTCGATTCTCCGCATTTTCTCTGCATGCACACTGAGCAACGGCATCTCTAATCGCGGCGGCATCCTGCCTCGGCAACCCGAATGGGTATGATCACGGAGGATGAGTATAGCTGGTAACTGTTGCGCTGGCAAGAAAATGTGAATATCGAGCGGAGACTGCGTCGATTGCCCGTTCTGGCCGAGGTAAGACCTTGCGTCGTGGGGAAAACTTTGTAAGGGCGAGTCGAGGTCGAGGAAGCGGTTTCCGCAGTCGCAACAATGACTGCTAGTGTGTCTCTTGGTGAATGGGATAGAATGACTGGGAGGAATGGGTAAAGTCAAGGTAGAATAGTAGGGTATAAAGGAGTTGCAACGTCGATGATGGAATGGTGGTGTGTTCGTTTCGGAACACCGAACAAGGGACACGGGTGGCCACTAACGGATACACGGGGGAAGATGTCGACACCGCCAATCCTCGGTAAATGATACCTTGTTATTACCCTTTTGATAACCACTGTTCGATCGCCTCAGTCTTGAAAAGGTCCCTGTGATGGAATGGATAACGAGAAATGCGGACGGGCCATGTTATCTTCCGTTAGAAGGCTCCCTAACCAGCTGTCCTCACTCTTCCCACAAGATTCAATAATTATTCACCTAGTCACGGAGATCTCGGAAGATGGAAGGCGGCAATTCCTTGATCTCGAATATTCGAGACAGCTACTAATTAAAAAGCCTACTCTTAGAGACACCTAATACTACTACTAGTAGCAGCGAATGAACAACCTCGCTGCTCACGGGCTACGGGATCCAAGCCGATGGACAGTTGGGATTATTGCGATTATGTGAGCGGTCAGATACTGACACTCGTTATCATTATTAACATTTTTGATGATTTTAGTATCGTCACCCTACGCCGTGCTCATACGAAGCTGACTGAGAATAGACATGATCAATCCTGAAGCTGAGGGTTGGAGTATCATGTTGCTACAGTCACTCGACCCTTTGGAGTCTGGCATCTGAACGCAATAATGGCCGAGATCCTCAGCGACTATTCGCATTCGGAAGATATTCGAAAAGAGTCTTCCCCAGGTTCCCACAATCAGGGTTCTGGAGTGGGATGAGGACATGCAGGGATCATGGGGACTTTCGCCAATTCACTAGTCCTGTTCTTCTCACGTAGAGCCGTTTCCCCGGCTCTAGCGGACTGCCATCTTCAAAATAAATCCATTCTTACTATATTATCTTGAGGGCTTTTGCTGGCCGAAAATAACAGGTGATCAATCACACAAGCGGAACAGGCAATAATGACCCCCACTGCAACCGTCCCAAGTCCCACGTTTTCTGATCTCTGGAGTCTGGAGCAGTCCCCCTTGACAAACTCTGGAGAGCCACATGGGCACGCGAGGCGCGCCACCAACATGGGTTGAGCCATTGCTTGTACTTTACCCCTGCACAACACATCACATGCTGCCTTTCTGTTACGGGCGGCTGTGAGCCTCATTATTACGAGGATCGGAAGCGCCGTGCCACGGTACCAAGCCCATGGAGCACCTGCATAATCCAACTCAAGGGTAGTCCATAATAAGGCTACATTTGGCCACGAATTATTAACGTTTGGCACGGTCAAGAAAGCTGTGTCTTGGTCGGCTCCCTATCGTTATTAACATGTCGGTCCGGATCTCCTCCAGGAAGGGCTGTTTGGTCAGACTCGGAATGGCTGCTGCTGCAAGTAATACGCCGTGAGCCTTCCGCACTTTCCAACACCATACGCTGATTTACTGAAAACCCTACTCCACCTGATGCTGATCGATTGTGGAACGAGCGGATGTGATACAAATGCGAGGCAAAGGGCTGGAATCCCATGCTCTATTACAGCACCCATTAAACACCAAATAACAACGTGAGACTTCAAAATCCGCGCTTGGTAGAGCTTTAATGATAAAGCATTTGTTGTAATCTACAGTAGGTAAGGTATGAGTCTTGTGGCCCTGCTCGGAGTGCACGGTGTGACGTGGTAAGAATGAAGTAGTAGTATGCAGCCAATCCGTGTGTCACCACTACTTTAGAGCCCGTCATTGACCGGCACTGACATATTCGATATCGAAGCATATGCGCTGAGTTACTAGTAGATCAAAGACCGCCGTACTCAATGGCCTCATGGGACAGTGCATCCTTCCAAATGTCAGGTGTTCTGCACTTCATCTATGCGCTGTTCAAAAACGCCCACATGAGACGTGCACCGATCCCGCAAGAGTGGTTCTCCTGTCGTTACTATGCAGTGTATGCACGAACTCCAGGCTCGGTGGTGCAACCAAAATGGGTGTCTCGTCACATCATGAATCGCAAGATTCGCTAAAGCAGGTTCTGTAGCTGCCTGGAAATGCACCAAAAAAAACAGTCAAGCTGATTTCTGGCGAGCCTGGCTCCGTATTTGAGACTCTTTGGTTAGGGGAGGTCAGGGGATTCTCCGCCTATTTCAATATTTTTAGGATACAGATCGCTGGCACGACACGAGAGTACAAGAGAAGGTGCACATCTAATGATTAGTGATCTAAAATAATGTGTGGTACAATAATACTACTAATACGTACCTGGATCCAAGCTTTGTTCCTCGGACTGAGATTATTGGATCGCCAAACCTTCTCAAACGTCGCGAAGTCTTATGGCCGATCAGGGGTAACAGGCTTTAGGGCTTGGAATTGGAGCACACGACGGACGGTAAGCCCACGTTTTGGCTTGGAAACGAAGATGGCCTGATGACCTTTCGGTGGAGATGAGTAAATAATAATACCAATATTTGTGGACTGCTGGTTACGCTTTGACCAAGATACATACGAGTACCTTATTCTTTTCACTTGAAGTACGCGCACTAGACTCGTGGCTCGGAAATTTCCGAATTCGTCGCATCCAGAATCGCATCGCCAAATGCGTCGAACGGAGCTCGGCAGTAGTGATCCTTTGTCCGTCACTTAAAAACTTTGATCAACAGGCTGGTGGCGGACCGTTCCGTATGGAGATACCAGACCAATCACTCCTTCGGAATCCCCGACAAATGTGAGGATCTCAAATCAATCAGCACCATCAACCCGCAAGAATGAAACGATTCCTTAGATCCCCTATCGTTCGGGTCTTCTGTGATCAAGCTTTACGGGTGTTGCCAGACAAAGGTGCGGAGTACCTAGAGAGTAACTACTTTTGAAGTCTCAGGGAGGAGGATACGCCCTCAGGACCATAAAGAAACCCATGCCTTTCTGCAACACGCACTTGCTTCTCGAGTAAGGGAGATTACGTGTACTTTAGATATATTCTATCGCGGAGCTATTCCGCACAAAACCCGTCAAGTCCGTTCGGAGAGCAACTCTCTAAGGTACCTCTGTCCTATCGTGTCAGTCAGGGTAGAGAGCAGATCATCATTCGACCTGTTCTTCGCCACATCGGATAGCTTCGTGCACCTGGTTTGTGACGCTTTGGATGCGACTAGGGAGTGGGAGTCATCGTGGAGAGCCTACAAGTACCTTAGGGTTGGCCAACAATATGTACACACGGTGACTCAGAGGAGAGACTGCTCGATGCGTCGTGGATGACTATTTTCAGCACTGTAGAAGAGGGCCTCTTCTTTTCTTTCATGACTGCTTCCCTGTTTCATTCATCTTAGACCACTGTTATCAACTGTTGACGCTCAGTAATAGTAGTAGCAATAGCAAGTATTCTTCTCAACATGGATACAGTGAGCGGTATTAACTAGCTGTGCGGCCGAGATGTATGTTCGGTAGACTGACGTTATTCGAAGGAGATTTTAGTCCAAAACATCCAATGCCAAAGGCAACAACTACATCAACCAGGCCTTGTCGATTCTTCTCCACTAATGGTAATGGCAATTCCCCTAGTCGTACTACTTTGCTTTGTAGATGTCCGATCTCCTACTCGGACCATTTTTCCCTTATTAGCTGTGTCACACTACACATTACGAAGGGTTCTTATTTGTGCTTTTAGGTTGTAGAGCTGGAGATGCCTGTCCGTACCTCCACGATCCAGCGCAGCTTGAAAGACGGAAACAGATATCGAAGGTAAAACCGGCTCCACAACAAGACGGCAAGGCAGTTGCGGCGGAGTCCGATGAGCAACCAGCTTCGACCTTGGCTTCGGGACAGTCAAATTCTCGACTGGAGGAAGGCCGCCAATACATGCCTCCGCCTGTAGATTACTCTCGAATAGTGCGAAGACCTACGCCTCGGGCTCAAGCGGACGACCCGAGACAATTTCAGATTCAACAGTTGAGGCGCCGTTTTTCTCCCACAGAAAAGATGGATGACGACGGTATATCTCTTGTTTTCAAAATGACACCCTCTGACCCTGATTTTCCTTTCGATATGGAGGCTCTAGAATGCGTGCTGCATGTACCACAAAGTTTTCCTCACAACAGAAAACCGTACCTCGAAGTAACAAACAAAGAAATGGGCAGGGGTTACCAAATCAATGTCGAGCGCGGCTTTGACCAGCTTGTTGAGCATTCGCCGCAAGTTACTTTACTGGGCTTGATGAACGCATTGGATAAACAGCTTGAGTCTCTATTGACGGAGCAAAAGGCTGAGACCATCAAGATCCTACCCAACTCCATCCCAGCACGACCTTTGCAGCCCAAGCGCCCGCAACCAACACTTCCACCCAAACCGACCAAACTCTTCGTGAAGCCATCAGAGACATATACACAGAAACAGAAGATAGGGGCAGAAGCCCGGCGTCAGCTTGAGACATCTCAGCTGGAGGCCCGACTCGGACGGCTACCGCTTTTTTCGAAGTCCCCAGATGACGTCACGTATATGGTTCCATTTCAACCCAGGCAACACGAAGACCTGCCGGTTCCACTACAACTCGTCAAAGCGGTCAAACTTCATGTGCCCCTACTCTATCCTTTACAACACTGTAGGGTGGAAATTCAAGGCGTGGCCAGAGATGCGGCCATAAAGACAGAGCAAAATTTCGAGCGCAGGGTGAAAGAAAGGAGCGAAACATCTCTGATGGGTCATGTCAATTACCTTGCCCAGCATATGCATGTCTTTGCTACTGAATCGGAGCTGGACCCGGCCATAGAAGCACCTGAGAACGAACCAGAGATCCAAGAACTTGCAAAGGTGTCAATAAAGGACCAGCAAGCCGAGAGCGATGTTTCTCCGCTCGCAGGAGAAGCTGATAATCGTAGTCATATCAAGGTCATCCCTAGACCTCCTGAGTGGACTGCTGCCGCTGGAGACGACTCGAGCGGCAGCGATTTCACGGACCCTTATGATTCTGGCGACGAGTTCACAGACAATGAGGACAGATACAATGCTCCTGAGGCAGTCTTCCAAGGCCCTGAGCGAGGCGTGTCCCTTTCATTTCCTTCGCTAGAGCTTCATGGCATCGAGGTTTTAGAGCTTGACTCTGTATACGTCACCGTTAAGTGCGAGCGTTGTACGTATATCTCGATCTCAACCTTCTCCCTTGCATACGATGTGCCGAGTATCATTCCGAGTCTTGTAAAGGAGAAGGATTCATGAGTTCCCAAGACATCCGCAAAACTAACCTTGTTCAGTAATGCTGACACTGAAAACTCTGTAGGCAAAGAAACAATGGACATCACCAACATCCGCTCTGCAGCCGATTCTCGCTCCGAGTCCTGTAGGAAATGTGCGAGCACTCTCAGCGTAGGTTTTCGCAAGGAGCTGATGCATCAGAATTCCATTCGGGCTGGGTATCTTGATCTCGACGGTTGTACGGTTCTGGACATGTTGCCTAGGTAATGGAAACTCAACGGACTGTCCAATTAGCCAGTGACGCTGATATTACACTAGTAATTTCGTCCCGACATGCTCTGCATGCTCAACTGCTCTGCCTGCACCGGGCATTGTTTCAGTACGAGGCGAATCCTCGTTGGCGCTTTGTCGTGAATGCCATCATCGAATGAGTAGGTAGTTTGCAGTATCTCCAAAGAACACGCGGCGCCCGCTCATTATCTACAAGCCTTCAAGATCCCAGATCTCAAGTTCCTCTTAGTCAGTGCATCAGCCAAAGCAAATGCGGCTCCATCACGCAAGAGGGTAAATGCATAGCCCAAGACCCTATTCTCTTCTCTACTAACAATCGCGTTCTTTTCTCCATCAGCCCAAGGAAAAGCTCGGCATCATCAGCGGCCAAGAGCTCCCTCGCCAAGGCCGCTGCAACCACTATAGCAAATCGTATCGTTGGTTTCGTTTCAGCTGCTGCTCTAAAGTCTTCGCTTGCGACAAATGCCACGACGACGCATCTGACCACCCTAACGAGCACGCCAATCGTATGATCTGCGGGTTCTGCTCGCGCGAGCAGAACTACAGACCTGAGGACTGCGCAATATGTCACGCCGTGGTGGTGGGAAGGAAAGGGGGTGGCTTCTGGGAGGGTGGTAAAGGGACCAGGGACAAGACCAAGATGTCAAGAAGTAGGTTTTTTCGCAGCTTTTCTTGCCCGTTCCAGTGTGTTCGCTACCCGTGAAATGTCTTGAATTTCAGCGCTTACCCGAGAGCGGAAATGCTGACCCCAATTTCTACTGCAGAGGACCCGAGAAAATATAAGCGGAGAGGGGGAAGTAAGGTGGGGAGTCAGGGGCTGGGAGGGCAGAGCTTCAAGCCGAGGGCTGCGAAGTAAAGCTGAATGGCTGGCTGAATATGGGTAGAGTCTCGTGGCAGTTTTCCGTTCACGAATGGACACTCGTTGACAGTGGCTTAATAGAAACACGAAGCATAACATCTTTCGGCCACCAGCACAAAAACGGTTGGCTCACTCCTCGCTTAAGGTCCATGTCTACCGCCCCTCTGTTGCCTATGGCCTGGAACGAAGTGGTGCAATGTTTTCTGATACACCAACAGACCTGCGGTTGCCCGACTTGGGACAGAATAAGAAGATGATGTCTTCTTCATGTCACCTTCATATGCTTCGTGCCAAGGACGGGTACGCGTTTTGTCACCATGACTATCTGAATGGCGATGCATGAGAGACAAGACTGCACCACATCAGATCGGGAGTAAATCACCTGTATCCCTCAATCACCTGTATCCTGGAATGATTTAAAATGTGTCAACTCCATTGTAAAGCAACTGTTGGGTGCAGGGCAGGTTTCTCGAGGCTCGAGCAACAATCAGGCGAGCATTAAGCCAAGCGCTTTATGTGACACCCTGGTGCAGCTAAGGTTCTCCCATGCCCAAAGTAAACAGCGTACCGAAGGGCATGTCTTGCAGCCTCAGCGCATCTTGATCCTACTCCCTCTCCTCAAAACCGTAATGGATGATATACTGCAACCGAGAATTACACCTTGCTTCGCCGTGCTTCTTCTGCGCTTTTGTTATCCGTCTAGCATCTGTGGAAAGAAGGTCTTTGTCGTCGCTCTTAGTCCACACGCCTGGCTCGTCATGAGGGATCTGTCCATTCCGTGTCATGTACACAAGGACATAATCTGCCAACTTAAAATCGTCCGTGTTCGTTACCCTCTGCGCTTTGAGAGCGTCCTCTTTCAGATATCCGTACAATTGTTTCGATTCAATCCAATCATCCAAGGCGTCAACGTCACGACGTGCTTCTTCATCAGCGACGGGGGCTGGAGGTACAGAAGACCGCTGCCCTGGTATCGGGGGTGGTGAGGATGGTACTATATCGAGGTTGTCCCAGCCACCGTCCGGATCCACGATGCCGAAGTCGGGCAACTGCGTTGGGCTACCCAGAAGGCCTTGGGTATCCAGTAGCACGGGCTGAGTCTCAGGGATCGTATCACTGTGATCGTCATTCGTAAGCTGAGCATTAGGATCTGGTTCTAGACTTAGGTCCTTGTGCGTAACTTCACCTGATAAGGCTTCGTCTCTTATGCTCTCGTCATCCCAACCTTCGTCCGGCGGGGGAACTTCGAGGTCTATGTACTGGGTTGGATGGTGGAATATGGCCTGCGTCGTCGCTGAATGTGTTTCCGCTACCGCACGAGTTGGGGAAGAGAGAGTTGGAGAAGCCTGGCGGGGTAGATAAATGACTTCGGATTCTGAAGATGAAATACTTCCGGGGGAATCGCCTTGGGATGTGTTTTTGTTTGCAAGATCAACAGCCTCGACTCCATCTTTGCTCGGGGTTTGGGGATCTGCCTGTAAGTAGCGACGTGTACAGGTTGGACTATTCTGGGGAGTGGAGGCGATTTCAAGAGCTCCACTCCCGATTTGGTTGAGACGCTGGCGTTTCGTTGAGGAGAGCATCGGCAGTACGCTACCGGGCGGTGAACTGCTAGGAAGATCGTCCTCATCAAATACATCTAGCTTGCGCTTCGGGGATCTGGAGTCAGACTCCTCACGACTATGCCTAGGCTCACACCGAAGATGAGGCGTGGATGGTTCAAGCGCGTGGAGGATGAAGGTATGGTCGTCGTCTCCCCATTGAACGTCGCTGTCTTGGTTCACTTCAAGTGGGTTGGATTTGGAGGTGTCCATCTCGGTTATCTTTTGAGTCTTCTGTGGTGTCCGAACTGGAAGCGAAGTACTTTGATGATAGACCGCAGGCGAATCAGGTCGATAAGAAGGACTTCTGTGAGGAGAACGACGCATAATAGCAGTTTCTTTAGAGTACATTTTGTTAGGGGTTGGAGGTCTCGTTCTCGTTGGTGAAATAGCTGAGCGATGGTAAGGGCTAGCAGCACTTTTCATTGCATGAGCTGCCTCTTCAGCTCGTTTCTTTAGATAGATTGGACGAATCTCGTCTCTCCATAGACCTTCCCACTGGTGCGCAGAGTGGCTACCATCGACCTGGAATGCTATCAGTACTGGTTTACTTCATGATCAAGGGAAGAGCGTACAGCATATTCAGTAGCCCACTCCTCCCAAGCTGCTGCTGTGTTTTCCGAGGGGATGTCCTCAATGTGTTCACCATATTTCAACAACGATCTTTTGTCTCGATCGGAGAACGGTAATCTTGCATCTCTGTTACTGGGAAGCCTCTCAGTGTCTGTCAAGGATGGCGGGTGATCTGACGGCGGAGTGAGAGGTGCATTGTCGGGGATTAAAGGTGGGCGTGGCTTTCCTTTGAGCTGTTTGATCCACCGATCTCTCCACGACTGCCATGGATGCCGTGAGTTCTGTAGAGAGTCAGTCGATGGCTCATGGCTGAAGTAGCAGCCAGTCTCTTTACCTGTGCTTCAAGTTGCTTGTATATTTCATTACCGTCCGTGCCACCATATTTCTGCGGGGTATTTCGAACCCATTGCCACAGTATTCGGTCATCATCTTGGGTGAATTTGTTTCGGCTCGCCTTTGCAGGTTGCCTGGTGGATCCAATATTTCGGACAGTTCCAGGGTGAGGCCCCGCTACGTGATCCTCAAGATCCTCTAGAAAGCCATTGCGAATCGATTGCTCGATGAATTTATATGAGTGTCTGCGTGTCTAGCATTAGCCCACAGCTCATGTTACTTCGAAGTGAGTGAGACCACACACGTGCCGGGAAGCGCTTCTTTCCTTGCGTGATCCACTATCCTGATATCTGCTTGCTTGTCAAGTAATACAACTTCTCCTCCGTTGGCCTGAGAAGATGTTCAGTCCTCACTCATTTGACTACTGGTAACTGATTGGCTAACCTTCACGTCGGCAACGAACCGAGATCTTTGGGGAACTCTTTGCGCGAGCCAGAATTTGAGTCCTTGGAACAAAGTGCCTTCGACTGCCACGTGCTCTGCAGTAACGTCCGAGAACACTACCACTGCCATATCAATCGCCTGAACTGCTGACTATCCTCGGCTTCTACGTCAAAGCTGAGATGCAGCGATCGAATGTTTGAAAGATGGCGGGGAGCTGAGATAGAAAACGCGTGACGCGTCGATCTACACAAGTAAGGTAGCAACAGATGACACATGATTGTGGCCAGATTAAGGCTCTTGTATGTCAACAGCGCAATTAAATCCCATCTTGGACATGACGAGGATAGTGCAAATATGCTATTTGCTCTTGACATGCAAAGGACAGATAACATTTCTCAAGATTCCAGAAACAATAGAACTATACTGTTCCACACAAGAATACACTTTGGGCTTGCTACAACATGACAACACTGAAGGGAATAGCTCTGATTGTATGTGTTATATCGACATGTACATTCATTGCTCTGTTTGGACGTCTGCCAGCTCTTAGGTGACATGATCCCACTGTCGTTACTCACTCCATTGCTAACAGGTGAGCAGAAAAGGCCCAATCGGCAAACTCAATCGACTGTTCAGCATAAGCATTCCTTCCCTCATCTATGGTTTGGATCAACGCTTCACCGGCGGGTGGTTGTCCTCGGTACTCCAACGTTTTGGAAATTATCTGATGCATGAAAACCATCCCCTGATTTTGGTATGTCAGCCTAGGTACAACGCTACGATTTGCTTAGGCCTGATAATCTGTAGATTTTCTTCCTAGTCTTGCTGTCTATTTCTCAAGTCCTGTTTGTACCGGCAGCACTTCCACAGCTAGAACCCTTACAAAGGGCGTCCACCCTGTTGGCCTGTGCGATGCCCTACTACTTCACTTATAAGAGTGCTACCTCGAAAGCGTCGGTGATCAATTCCGAAAATCATCCCAAGTACATGCTCCAATACCCCTACGATCGTGTTCTGTTCATCCCTGGGGCAGTTTGCCGTACCTGTGGCCTCGCCAAACCCGCAAGAAGTAAACACTGCAACATATGCAAAGCCTGTATTGCGAAGCATGATCATCACTGCATTTGGGTGATGAATTGTCTCGGAAAAGAAAACTACGCCTACTTTGTTGCTATGCTATTGAGCCTATCTGTAATGCTCAGCTACGGCGCTTATCTCGCATTCGATATATTGACGATATCTCTGCAAAAAGCCAGTGTAGGATATTCTAGCGATGGAACGCCCAAGCGCCGATGGAGTACAGGCATTGGGTGGACTCAATTCTTTAACGCCTGGAGTTGGGCGATCGCGGAAGATGTTCGGATCGGTGCTGTGGGCTTGCTGGCTCTGCTCACTGCGCCTTTGGGCTGGGGATTGTTTTCCTATCACATCTATCTGATTTGGGCTGGCATGACCACCAATGAGAGTTCCAAATGGGCCGAATGGAAAGACGATATTGCAGACGGTCTTGTGTACAGGAGCAACAACGATGCCATGTTGACAATGCAGCGCACACATCAAGACAACATTGAACCAATGCTTGATTGGCCAGTAAGAAGCAAGCAGCTGGTTGTAAGGTCAGACAACGGTCAAATGCCCAAACCTTCAAGGAAGAATAACAGCGCGAGGGGCAGTCCACCAAACGATGGTAACGATGCCCAAGAAACGCCCGAATGGGAGCGAGTGCAAGGCCTTCATGAGATTGAGAATCTATATGATTTGGGATTTTGGGACAACCTTTGGGATATCGTGCCATCCAAGTGAGAAGAAGAGCAGGACACCTTTACGGCTTTTAGGACCTCTTATCTACGACTCCCGGACCTTGCCGGCGTTGCTTTCTCTCCTGATTGATGGACAAACTTAGGTAAGAAGCTAAATGGACTGAGTGGCGGTACCTTATCTTGGCGGCCGAAGCTGCAGACTCACCACTCACCAATACTGGGAGGAGAATGGAAAAACAAGCTGTAAGGTAAAACACCATCGAACGCAATGGCACCAACTACCGAGAGCCAACTTGCCCTCCACGATCTCGTTCCACCCTTTGAAATCGTTGACGTCGACGAATCCCATGTGAGGACGACGGGCTCACAAGTGCAGCAGCACCGCTTTCCTGAAACCCAGGCTTCTTTGCCAGCAGTAGATGGTGGGAAGGGAGCCTGGCTGTTTTTGGCAGGCAGTTTCTTCATCGAGGCCTTGGTATGGGGTAAGTGCCTGTTCAGTCAGATACCGCAAAGCTTCTCCTTCCGCTCTGTTTCTCTTCTGCCTGGTGTCACTTATTGTCCCAAAACGGCAACTTAGTGGATGACGTTCTCTTTGACCATAGATGCTGGTAACTGACACGGCACTTACAATGCCGCAGGATTCCCATTCTCCTTTGGTGTGTTCCAGGACTACTACTCGACTCACGAGCCCTTTTCAAATGAGCAAACAGGTATAGCTGTTATCGGGACTTCGGCAATGGTACGAATGCCCTCCGTCAAGTAAGGTAGATAGACCGTTGATAGGCCCAGGGTATCATGTATCTTGGTGCACCATTCACCTTTGCTGCTCTCCAGACATGGCCGAAATACCGCCGATACTACGCCGGGATTGGCCTGGGGATTATTGCCATAGCTTTGGTGGCCTCGTCTTTTTCAACGCGAGTGTGGCATCTCATCTTGACGCAAGGCGTGCTGTACGCTATTGGCGGAACCCTATTGTACACGCCAACTGTCGTCTTCCTCGACGAATGGTTTATCCGAAAGAAAGGCTTCGCCTACGGAGTGATGTGGGCCGGCACGGGCGTTAGCGGTGTCTGCGTCCCACTGATAATGAATTGGGGACTGGGTACTTATGGCCATAGCACGATGCTTCGGATTTGGGCAATCACGGTGGTTATCCTCTCCGCGCCGCTCCTATACTACGTCAAGCCAAGGATTCCACTCTCAATGTCGTCGCGTCCACGCCGGCTCGACATGAACTTCTTGCGCACGTCTACTTTCTGGACGCTACAGGTTGGTAACATCATGGAGAGCTTGGGGTTCTTCATTCCAAATGTTTGGCTTCCAACCTACGCCCGATCCATCGGGCTTTCTTCCATTGCAGGTACGGTCACGGTGACTCTATTTAACGCGACGTCTGTTTTTGGTCAGGTCTTTCTGGGCAGTTTGATTGACAGGATGCACGTTACCAACGTCATCCTCATATCCACAATCGGCGCCACCCTTTCGATCTTTCTTTTTGGGGCCTTGCAGCATCCTTGCCGCTTCTCTGCATCTTCAGCCTTGTTTATGGCCTCTTCGCCGGTGGCTTCACATCAACGTGGACCGGTGTCATTCGAGAGGTGCAGAAAAGGGAAAGGGGTGCCGAGGCCGGATTGGTCTTTGGGCTTCTGTCTGCAGGAAGAGGCGTTGGAAGTGTGCTCTCTGGGCCATTGAGTGAGGCTCTGCTGAAAGATAAGCCGTGGGCTGGAAAGGCTGGGTTAGGTTATGGTACTGGGTATGGCGGATTGATTGTATTCACAGGTATCAGTGCGATTCTAGGGGGATTTGGTTGGATTGGTAGAAGGGTTGGATGGGTGTGAATGAGACCCTTTCGGCGCCCCGTAATCGTGATTGGCATACGCGGGTCAGCCATGCTGATAAAGAACTGGTTCCTGTAGCCTCAAATCGAGAATTCTGCTCACGACCAGTCACACACATAACTTCCACACATTGACGCCAAAACACGTCTACGTATCGACAGACAGATATTTCGACGACTGAAGCTGCACCTGTGTTCGCTATCCTGTTGACGATTTATCACCATCTACAACTTCAAATCCCACTCGCCTTGGACAAAATCGAATACTGAAACGACATGGACACATGCTAGCCCGACTTGGGAACGAGTTCGGTTCCATAATCTGTTGTCCTAAGACTAGCTGTCATATCATCACCCTTATTTACTTCCCCTCAATGCTCACTTCTGTCCGGGAGGAGCCTCCCTCGACGTCAGGAAATGTTGCACTGGATACTTTCGAGACCGCCTACAAAAAACTCAAACAGAGAGCTATGATACCGTAAGCTAATTCTACACGAATCTTGATCAGATTTCGCCAAGTTCATTGTTTTATATGTCTAGACACACGAGGGAATAGCCAAGACAGCGACCGTTCGAAGCAATCACCCATCTTCCCGGGAGAGGTATCCTTTGTCTTTGTTGGCATCCTAAGATTGAATAGGTGGTTGCACGGTTGCGATGCGTGGCTTTGTTGTTGCGACGAAAACGGTACACTTTATGAGAGTACCATCTTTCCTTTGTACACGTTCTCCAGTGGGCTGCCATCGCTTTTGCGATGGAGGTACACTTGAAGCCAACCGGTGCTAGGCTGTACTCGACGAGCATAGATTGGTCCTTCGCTTCTATGTTACTAGGTCTCAAGCTGAATACAACGAATATTGCGTTCCTCTTCTTATGTGTCGTGAAATGTGCAATCTGGGGTATAAGTAATGTATAGACAAGCGAACCCAGCTAGATAATCGCCCTGTATATCTCATACAAGCCCATTCCCATCGTCAACAGAAGCAGCGTCGGGGCGGGAGGAGCTTGCCCAGCATGGTTGCCTTTTCCGAGTCATGACACCAGCGCATCAACAGTGACCTTCGCCAAAAGATCGTGCAGAGGGTAAGTGACATGCCTGCCGTTGAGCCAGGCATACTCATTCACCGCATATTTGCAGCTTGGATGCTTGTAATCCATCGCCGGCAACTTCATCCAATTAGTCGCATAATAAGGGCAATTGTTGTCAGTATCCTTGATGCCCTTGGTCTGGGGGAACTTCGATGGATTATCAAGGGCCTGGTCGAAAATAGCATACATGTTGATCTTCCAGAACGTGGCGTCAGCGTGTTTGGCAGAGAGCTTTTTCAACATTGTTCCTACGCGGCCGTTGTAATCGTCGACTGCGGCTCTCTTGGCTACGCGGCGGTCTTTGAATTCGGGACCTTGGTCAATGGGAGGCACGGTGTAGACGAGGAAGTTGCGGGCGCCTTTCGAGTAGAGCTGTTTGTAGGTATTAGCACGGGATCTTGGAAAAAGTGAAGTTAGAGGAAGTGCATCTCGTTACTTACAGTCTCCAGAGCGCCGGTGTAATTTCTGAAGACACCGTCACGGTAAGCGTCTTCAAAAAACGTATTCCAGTGATCGAGATCGTTGATACCAACAAAAATAGCAAACAGCGTCTTCGCAGGATTCCATCCGGGGTCCAGCTTGCCGTTGCCTGTAAAGTATGGTACGAAAGCTTTCTCGATTTGGCCGACCATGCCAGAAACAGGGCTACCGGCCCAAGCGAAGTCGTATGTCTGGATAGAACTCTGATTGTACTTGGTGGTTAGGTACATTATGAAGTTGGGGCCGTTACTGGCTGTATGGCCCTTGTAGGATGACGGGTTCCCAAGAGGATTTCCTGGGCTGGGCTGCACTCCAAATTTCCAGTCGAAACCGGTAGCAGTATACGAAGCGCCACTATAGTAAAGTCAGGGATTTGCATGTTTGCACGCGGACCGACCGTTGGAGTTGAACTTACAATGCGAATATTCTGGTGACTTGTGACCAGCCGTCGAAGTGTTTGCCTGAATCAGACGAGCTGAATTCGTCGAAGTTAGCTGGACTCGCTTTGGCTACAGCAAAGGTAGCATGAAGGAGCAATATGATGAGATATGCGGTTTTCATAACGAGTGTATTGGAAATTGTGGTCTAGAAATTGTACGTGTTTACCGAAAAGTCGTGAGAAGGCGATTCAGTAGGATTTTGAGATTGAACAAAAGAGACTGCAAGGAAACCAGAAGAGTCGAGGCTATATGACTTCTGTCTAAGCAAGGGTTCCTCGACCTTCATTGTTCGGTGTCAGCGGATGCTTTCAGACAAAGAACTTGAATTGGCTGGACACTCAAAGAGTCGATGGAGGTCAATGACATTTGCTTTGTACCAGCTGACACGAAGGCGAAAGACTATTTGCTTTGTTATTCTAGGTTGGTGAATACATTATCGCCACTCCCTGGCTAAGCCGCAGCTACCAATACACAGGCATGCCAGGTTACCCAATGCTGTTTATCGTAGATTTAAAAAGATATAACACTCGTGAAGCTCTTCTGATTCATAGCTAAGTGACAGCAAGCATCAAGTTCGCTGATTGACTTGAAAGTGTTTTATCATTACGGCTTGGAGGAGGACCAAAACTAAGTAAGGGATGCTGCAAAGCTGCCCGGAGATACATGACCAATATATCACGTGGGGCATGAACGAGCAACAGAAGACTGAGAGACACACACTTGTGAGCTAGGGACTAATGAACTACTATGAAACGCTACTTACTCCCTGTTGGCAACGCTTCTATGGTGAATGCTGCCTACAAACGTAGAAGGGTTATACCATTGGCTTCCAAATAGTCTGCAAGCACGCACGCTTGAAGCAGAGGATTTTGCTTTTTGCTTTCAACATAGGGTGGTTCGAGAGTCGTTGGCCTGTAGGGCCTTCGCAAATCCGATCAGAAGGACTCCAGCTTCATACAGCGAATCGCCTAGATGGAACGACCCATAAGGTACTCGAGTCGCGCAGAGATGTGAAGTATCTGCATCCGGGGCACTAGCTGTCAGCGAGGTGCCTTATCGAAGGAGGACATTCGAAAATTTTCAGTCTCTTTAGGTTCTAGTTAACCTTTCCGCACCCAGGTCTCTAGTAGCTCCCTTCCATATCGTATCACGCCTTCACTCCATGCTCTTGTCTTCTCGCCCCTAATCTTCGCTTGCTTCATAGCCTCAATAGCGGCTCCTCGAATCCGCAGGTGATTTACGGCAATGACTTCACTCTTCTCCTCAAAAGTCCAAATTAGATCACCAACGTTTTGCATTGTATGGGGTAGGACCAAGTAAGCTGCGCCTACACCAACTGCTGCCGGTGTTGTCGCTCTCAAGAGGACGTTACGATTTCGCGATATTATGCTACCAGCCATTGAAGCGACCAAAATGTAAAGAGCGCCGGGCATAAGGCGCTCACCGGTTTGAGGAGGAGGTGCAAGCGAAGCTAAAGTAGAGGTGAGGTTTTGTTCTTGCCGAAGGACATTGGACATAAATCTATTTGTCTGGTCCTCAGCTACTTTGGCGTGCGCGTGAATGTAAAGGCGAGCCCTTCTTATTTGCGTAGCAAGGTGATCAGTCGGCGTAGGTGAAGAAGATAGATTGGAGGAGGGCTCGGGCTTTTGCGGCCGAGTGATAGAAGGGAAGTCTGAGTATATAGGCTTTCGGATGAGCTGTATGACAGTTAGGTTGAAACTTTTCAGAGTTGTGCGGAGAGACGGTCGCGTACAGCTTGCTCCGAAGGTTCTTCGGCATGTATAGCGGTCCTTGGATGGACAATGGAATACACTGCAATGGCCGCGGCGGCAGCAGGAACTAAAACACGCTGCATGGTATAAGTATGCGGCGGCTCAGAAACAGCGGTTGCAAGCCGTACCTTGCCTATGAGTGGTCTAAATGCCATTGCAACTGCTGGATCCTTTCTTTGGGGACCGGGACGACAGGAAGTGCTCGATAGAAACTCGAGGCACGCTAGGGAGAGTCGTTCTCCAGAGCAAAAGTCGTCTTCAATGCCCTAACCCTGAACTTGCGAGGATCTCTAGGGTTGAGCTCTAAAAAACACGGGGTTAGTCTTGGCGTGCACATACGTACCGAGGTAAGGTACCTGAATTAAGACAGTGTCTTGCGAAATACAAGTAAAAGTCCTGAATGGATCGTGTGTGAGTATGCCTCAGAGGTCCCATGCCGAAAAAAAGAAAGTACTAGGGTACCTTGTTCAATTACAGCGGTGTGAGTCGACTTGTGTACCTCTGACGGTAATTTGTAGTCCCCCAGTCTTACAGACTTTTTTTGGCGAAACGAGGAATCGACTACGTTGTAGATGTGATTAGACGGATGTCTCATAGCAATCTAAAAGCGATCAGTCTTTCATGAAAGGGCTAGATATAGGTCAATATTTATCTACGGAGCCTTCCTCTTGAACGCCCATCTAAATACGTACAAACTTTTCCGATCCGAAGGGTATCCTCATTCCTGCTATGCTAAATTTCACAATGCAAGTCGGATATCTCGAACGCGTAGCACGCTAGAACGCTATTGCAAAACATGCATAGACAAGGCAGCAAACTGCTTCGTCAATCTAAGCACAGAGAAAAAAGGTATTGACAAGGGGACTGAATTTTCGACGGTTAGGTGGCGGGAATCAGGATGCAGCATAACGTATTTGCGTTGAGTGTCGCTTTAGACGATGTTAAGAAGCTTGACGTCGAAGATGAGGTTGGAGTTGGGTGGGATACCGCCGGTGCCTTTGCTGCCGTAGGCGAGCTTTGCGGGTACAGTTACTCTACGCTCACCGCCTACGGACATGCCGGGAATGCCGCTGTCCCAGCCCTTGATCACTTCGCCGCCGCCGAGAGTAAAGGTGAATGGCGGGCCTTTTTTATTGGCTGGGATGAAAGTAAGTACAGAAATAGAAGGATTGGGAATTCGAGACGTACCATCGAAGACCTTGCTATTCTCCAGTTTCCCAATATATCGCATAGCAACTTTGTTTCCTTTCTTGCAAGCCGGCCCAGTGCCGAGCTTCTTGTCATCAATGATGACGCCGTCTGGCAAGGTCTTCGGGCCCAGGGTAGCCTTCAATTTCTCATTCGCATTCTCTTTCTTTCCGGCCTTGGCGTCTTCTTTGGACTGAGATTTTGCATTAGCTTTTGCCTCCTTCTTTGCGCCACTGGGGCCTTGCTCAAGGTTCTTTGCAAATTGAACTTTTTATCACCCTTTGCAGTGCTATGGTCATCTTTCTTGACATCCTTGTTCTCAATTGCTGCTTCGACAGCTTTGCCAGCATTGTTCTTGAGCTTTTTCATCTGCTTCTTGCTAAGCTTTGGTTCTGTGGGTGCGGCTGGCTCAGCAGGCTTGAGCGACTTGTCCATGATGGCGTCGAGAGTGGCTGCTTCTTCATCCAATTCTTCAGCAGCGCGCTTATTCTTTCCCTTCCCGGCTACCTTGTCCGTAACATCATCCTTAACTAGCTTCGGGGCTTCATCGTCTTCGCTCCCAACCTCGGTAATACGAGGATCTTCAAGGTTGTCGAGTTCATCACTCTCTTCGTCTTCCAGTGCCGCTTCTAGCTCATCCTCGTCAGGAGACATATCGTAGTCGGAATCGCCTTCGTCATGATCGTGAGGTTCGTCTGGAGCGACGACATAGTTGCCAGTGAGATAAACAGCGTGAGTCCCAGAAACCTTGAAGAACGTGGCTTGACCTTCGGGAATTGTGATATTCAGGGGCTGTTGATAGTGCTAGTGAAGCCATCAGTACTGCATGCATTGAATGAAAAGTAACGGGACAAAACTGACCTGGTTTGGGTCAAGTGTGCAGAGCACAAGCTCCTCGAGCCCTCCAGCATCGTCATCCAGGTCCTCCTCACTACTCTCTTGATCTTCAGGCATGCTTGCCTTAGCCTTACCTTTGTTCTTCTTGGAAGATAAGCCATTGGTTACAGGCGAGGATGATGTGTCTTCCATTTCTTCATCGCTACTCTCCTGCTTCATTGTCTTCAATAATTGCGCAGCAGCAGCTTCTTTACGGGCCTTCTTGCTCTTAGAGGGGTCGCTAGGGCCCCCATTCTTCTCTTCATCGTCACTTGATGACTCTTCACCTTCCTCATCATCGTCTGAGTCAGCCCCCAATAATTGCTGCATTTGCATTGCTTCCTCTTCCGAGTCAAGATCTGATTCATCATCGTCCCTATGAGCGCTTGAATCATAGACAACTCTAAGAGTTGCACGTGCAGGTGTATCTCCATTTAAAGTACCAGTATGCGCCGGGGTAGCGCTCGGGTCAATGGCAGCCATAGTGAGGTGAAACTGAGGACATATTCATTAAAATCTTCCAATGCAGAAATAAAGCGGTTTAATAAATGATTTGACCTCACCGTGGCTGGAAAATCAACAATAGCTGGTACCATGACATCTCCGGCTGGGACTTTGAGCCCATAAAGAGCTACAGGAAGCATACTCGACATCTGTAGAGATGGGTACTGAACTGCTAATTCAATCGAATTCCAACGATAGGATAGGAATGTTAGTAAACCACGAGATGGCTTTGCTTCAATTACCTACTACTTTTGATCAGGAATTCGAGTTCATGACATTATTGAGTCAATATTAGCTTCGGCGATCAGAGTAAACACATGAGCAATTAGAGATTTATTTTTTGATACATCATCTTTGTGCATCCAGGGCCCTAGAGGTAATTTTCCGGTATTGAAAGGCGCATAAGGCGCATAAGGCGGAATTTATTCCTCTGTGTGCCAAGGATGTGGAGTCATTTGTCTCAGCTACTCAGACCTCTTCCTTGGTGGATGAACGAATATCTCAATCAGTATCGGTGTTCAAGAAATGATGATAAAACGATGGCCTCAAGTTTTGGTCAAGCAGGGATTTGAAGAAGAGTGAGCTTGATCTCCTGATTATTGACTAAGTATGGGCTCACGGTTGGAGACCAACTCATCCAATGTCCGCAAGCGCATTGAAAAACACAAGTTCGAGAGTGAAGAAGGAGAAGAATATGGAGGGTCCAAGTTTGGAGGCTTCACTGAGTATTTCAGAAGGAAAAAAATCAAATTACAGAATCTGGATGCTGAACTACGTGGTTCTTTGTCAAAGAACCCTCCAATTTTCCGTGGCATCGTCGCGCATGTCAACGGCTACACGCAGCCCTCATTGAATGACTTGCACCATATGGTTGTGAGCTACGGTGGCGGCTTCATGCAATACCTTGATGGAAAGACAGTTGTGACGCACATTATCGCGAGTAATCTTACGCCAAAGAAGAAGGTCGAGTTCAGCAAGTACAGGATCGTGAAGCCAGCATGGATTGTAGATAGCATCAGAGCTGGGAAGCTTTTACCATGGGACGCGTACAGGGTTGTCGATGAAGGCATGGGCCAACAGGTACTAGGCTTCGACAATGGCAATGTTGTCAGCCAGGCCAATCGCTCCCAAACGGGCTATAAAGATCAGACAAACACGAGCTGGTACACAGGTCAGATCCAGGAATTGGCTAATCAGCTAAACGACCAACTTAGTGACACCATTTCGAATGATGGCAAAGCTCTAACGCAGGAAGGAGCTGTGAAACATTCCGGGATTTTGACGGGAAGCAACGAATATGCCGAGAGAGCGACAAATGTAGGCACGTCTACCGATATACGTGACATGTCAGAAAGCCCGACACAAAGCCATGATAAGGACCAATTTGAAGCCCCGTCGGACTTTGAGCGCCTGGATGACCATTCAGGCAAAAGAACGGCTGAGCAAACATACTCGTCGCCCGCTAAGCCGGACGCTTCACAGACCCAGGATCAGCTTAATAACCATACAGGTACAGCCTCCGCTGTACCTGCGGCATTACCTGCAGTACCTTCAGATAATGCCCAAGAAGCAAACTATAGCCCGACAACGTCATGCGACTCCTCGTTTAGCCCATCGGAGGTAAAAGCTGCCCAGGCGTTTCAGACACAAGAAAGCTATAGAAGGTTGTCGTCAAGTCCGGAGCCTGCCAAGCCTAACGTCTCTGCGGAAGAGCATAATGCTTATCTCTTGGCTGATCCGAAGGTTTGGAAATCCACCGTTGTCAACCCCGGCTTCTTGAAGCAATACTACGAAGAGTCACGGTTGCACCACTTGTCTGCTTGGAAAGCCGATTTGAAATCGAAGCTTCAGGCTCTAGCGGCAGAAAAGTCTTCATCACAGAAATCAAAACAGAAACGGCCCCCTGGCTCAAGGCGTTACATACTCCACGTGGATTTTGATAGCTTCTTCGCTGCTGTGTCTCTCAAGAAGTCCCCCCAATACGTGGATAAGCCCGTCGTGGTTGCTCACGGTGGTGGGCCGGGCAGCGAGATTGCCAGTTGTAATTATCCAGCGCGAAAATTCGGAGTCAGGAACGGTATGTGGATGAAGCATGCCCAGAAGATGTGTCCAGATCTCAAAGTGCTACCGTATGATTTCAAAGCCTATGAAGAAGCTAGTAGACTCTTCTACGATGCCATGATGGCCACTGGAGGCCTTGTCCAAAGCGTCAGTGTAGACGAAGCACTTGTAGACGTGAGCAATGCATGCATTGAAGCTGGAGGACACAACGGCATTGGAATACACGAAGGGAGCATCTGGCGCGAGCAGACCAAGGCGGACGATATGGCAAAAAATCTCCGAGAGACGATAAAGGAAACTACCGGCTGTGCCGTCTCTGTTGGAATAGGAGGTAACATATTACTCGCCAAGGTGGCCTTGCGAAGAGCAAAGCCTGCGGGCCAATATCATATCAAGCCTGAAGAAGTACTCGGCTTTATAGGTGATCTGACTGTCCAAGAGTTACCTGGAGTCGCCTACAGCATTGGTCGGAAGTTGGAAGAACTCGGGGTGAAGTTTGTAAAAGACCTGAGAGGGTTGACGAAAGAGAGATTGATGTCTACCCTTGGACCCAGAACGGGAGAGAAGGTCTGGGACTATTCACGTGGCATTGATAAAGCCGAAGTCGGAGAGCAAGTGATACGTAAGTCTGTTTCGGCAGAGGTGAACTGGGGCATACGATTTGTTACCCAAGATCAGGCCGACGAGTTCGTCCAGAGTCTTTGCGAGGAGTTGCACAAGCGATTGATGACAGAGAAGGTCAAAGGTCGCCAGCTTACTATGAAGGTAATGCGACGAGCTGCAGATGCACCCTTAGATCCTCCTAAGCACTTGGGGCATGGTAAATGTGACACCTTCAATAAGAGCGTCGTACTTGGCGTCGCTACCAATGAAAAAGAAATACTCTCCCGCGAAGCCATTTCAATTATGCGTGGCTGGGGGTTTTCTCCTGGGGAACTCAGAGGCATTGGCGTTCAGATGACTCGATTGGAGCCGCTCAAGGGCGCTGCTGAGAGTCCGATAGCTAGCAGTCAAAGGCGCCTTCAGTTCTCGACTCGTAAAGTTTCAATCGTCTCACCTCCTCAAGAAGATACTATTCATGAGGTTGTCACTCCGGAAAACCTTCGAGCTCAAATACAACATCCTGCAGCCTCGTTGGCATCAGACGAATCCCCAAGTGGCAAGCGTCGTTCAACAGTGAACACCTCTGGAACACAATTCGTAGTACCAAGTCAGCTTGATGCTACTGTTCTTGCTGAGCTTCCAGAGGATATACGATCAAAGCTTATGTGCAAGGAGGCATTGGACTCATACGAAACCAAGGCGATTGCGTCAACACCTACCAACTCGCGTTCAACGTCCCCATTCCTCGCCGTGGAAAACATTCCATCCCATTCGCAAATTGACGCCGAAACTCTGGAAGCCCTCCCGGAGGATGTTCGCGCTGAGGTTTTAGCATTCTACAAGACTTCCCCGCGCAAGCCCAATGCTCAGACGCGACTTCCCCAATCTCCCCATAAGAGTCGTATCGTCAATACCAAGAAGCAGACCACACCAACCAAGAACAAAAAACGTCTTGGCCTCCTCTCTCGTATCAAAGGAGACTCCGCATTCTCGACACTCACACAATCGAACTTTGTTGCAAACAGTCCTAATCCGCCAAAAAGTAAATCCGACGAGCAACAGCAGGCAAAATCAGCGGAGATAACAGACGAATTCCTTTCAGCCCTGCCCCCAGAGCTACGCAGCGAAGTCCTTGCGCAGATACGTCGTGAAAGGTTACAGGCACGTGGTGGAATCGACGTTTCTACGTCGAAAAAGAATAAAAGAAATCAATCTCACCAGACGGCGAAGACGGGTCAACGCAAACTTCAATTGGCACCACGTCCCCCCAAGCCTACGTTCACATCTAGGAAGCTTTCCGAGCTACCTGAGTTAAGAGAGGCTATCGACGAATGGTTTGACGAATTTGCCGGCGAGGGACCGTATGAGGAAGATGTGGACGTTCTCGTTGAATATCTCCGGAAGGTGGTACAAGAAGAGCACAATATGGCTAAAGCTGTCGGTGTAAGCAAATGGCTTGCATGGACGGTGGAAGAAGCGAAGCGACTGAACACGAAACAAGAGCTTTGGAAAGGCATGGAGAGATGGGACTCTTCATTGAAGAAGATCCGGGAGGGTATGCAGAGGGCTCTCCAAGGACGGGGACTAGGTCGGGTGGACTTTTGATTCCAAGCGAGTGGGACAGGAATCTGCAATGCCAGTCGCATTGGGCCTACTGGTCCGAGTATCACCTGAAGATATGGATAGTCCACGGATGTAGCAAATGACAGACGTCCCAAGCTGTTCGCTATCACTCGAGTTACTGAATGAACATTAGCATACACTACTACCTTAAGGTAAAGTACGAGTACCCCGCCGAGCCCACTTCGGTCCATCATGTTCTACGAGTATTTTTCCTCTTGCTTGAGCTGCGCAGCGGAGACCGGAATACGGATACGTTACAGTAGTTACTAATTATACTCCGAGCGGGGTACGGAGACTGACACCATTAGTCCTGCCCGCGCCCTAATCCTACAATAGGGTTGCGCATACACCCCCACAATTAGGGCTCGATGTCAGGTGACTAGAGTTTCAAACTCATCTGATATTGTGTGATCTTTCGAACGAGGCGTGCACGTTCTGGAGAGTCTCGAATGATTCATTCTCTTTTGTATGTAAATTTCTCTCAATTTGAATGAATATGGCTTCATTCTCAGCCCAGATTGAGTCACAAAATCGAGTGATAGATCTACAATGCAGAAATCGAGCACTTCCGCAGAAAAACCGAGAGTTTTCGTGAGACATCTCGTACATCTTCTGCGATTTTGATGTGAAAACAGATGTAAAAATCGAGAAACAGTCCGTTTCTCGAACTGCAATGATCTCATCTTGTTTGTTTCATTTATTGAGTAATTGTGCAACTTCTAGAGTTCGAGAAATCTCGTTTATCTCTGCTCTTATCAAGCTAAATCGGCTTCTGAACACGAGATATCTCAGATTTCAATGATATCATCATCATTGAAAGAGTGTGAAGCTTTCATTCATGCGTGAAAAATCTCGTATGTCTCCAGAAATTTGAATGTGTAATCGTCGATTTGAAAAAAATTCAGATCTTTTTCTTTGAGTTTTCAATGATCGAAAAAAAAACATTCGAGCATTTGAAATTCTTTGATATTCAGACGAGAAAATAGATGAGTTTTCATAAATATCGTGATCTTTTCGTGCAATTTCTGTGCAAAATTTCTATTTTTCATTTCAAAATTTTCATTTGTGAATCGAGAACTCATTCGAATTTCAATCAATATGTCGTTCAATTTCAATGTTGTTTTTTTTATCATGATCATTCGATCAAGAAAAATTGCAAATATTTCGAATTCATTTTTTTCGATCGATATCACGATTTCGATTTCAATACAATCGTTTGTTGTTTCGAATACTCGATCAAAAAATCGTGCAAATGTTTCGAATTCATCTTTTTCGACGTCAATACAATTTTTTGTTGTGATTTCACGTCGATTTTTTGTTGTCGTTTTTTTCACATTTTTTGCAATGATTGAATCATCAAACTTCTCGAAATTTGAAAATTTTAATGAAAAATCGTTCTTTTTTGACGAATTCTTTTCTTTTGACGAGTTTTCGACTTTTGTTGCGATCGAATTAGCGATTTTTTCGACTTCGATTGAGAAAGTTTCATCTAGATTTAGAATTTTTTCTGCTTTTTTCTCTCTCGAAGCTGATCTGAATTCGAGCATTTGATACGAAAATGACGAATTTCGACAAATTTTTGAATTTGTTGCAATCGTTTCAATTGCAACTGTCATTATTGTTGCGATCAATGTCGCTTTCTCTGTGAATATACGAGCTCAAAAGATTGCGAACAAAACAAAAACAAACGATAACGCGTGAAAACACGTCGTTATTGACGAAAATGTAAAGATTTCTCGTCATTGTGTTTTTTACAATTTACATCAAATCAAAAAAATCGTCAAATTTATTCAGAAACGATTTCAAAACGTCAATTACATCGATGTTCAACGATTTCAAGTTTTTGCTCTTTACGTACATGACGTATTTGAAATGAATGTTTGTATATCAATCGACATCAAATATTCTCGTACAATTCGACGTTTATTGCAAAAAACGAAAAATCGAAATTTCGATTCAAAAATCTCTACAATATTAAAATTCGAGTATGTACAGAATGCGACTCGTTCAAATCGATCAATTATTTGTGACTTTGCGAAAAAGAAAATCATTTTGATTTCAAATAAATCATCTCTTTCTTTGATTAAGAACGATAATTCTATTAACAATTTCAATGCAAAAGAATCGCAACGATCGCGAAATGTTTGCTGAAATT
This sequence comes from Physcia stellaris, assembly GCA_018902385.1. NCBI lineage: Eukaryota > Fungi > Ascomycota > Lecanoromycetes > Caliciales > Physciaceae > Physcia > Physcia stellaris. Next base: position 736,744 of record JABSSW010000015.1, on the reverse strand, counting down.
TTAAAATATGAACACGATGTCTCGATTTTCACGATACGTCGCATATTCAAAAAGAACGACTTTCATTGCGTCAAATTTACACGTAAATCAGATTTCATCGATAAAATGAAACAGACTCGTTTGAAGTTTGTTTTGAAATATGAAAATTGAATTATTGAAAACTGAAAAAACGTCATATGAATTGATGAAACGAACGTGATCATGTGTAAACTTTTTATATTATGTAAAGATTTCTATTGACGTCAAAAACAAATCGTCGAAATGAAACACGAATTTGACGCAAAATTGATGAAATGTATGAAAAAACATGTGTTAAATTTCGTTGAAAAAATCAATTGTTTTTTGAATTCGTCGTTTTCGATGTATTGATTAACAACAAACTATTCGAAATTTATGTTCTGAAATTGTTTCATTTATGACAAAAAAAATTTTTGTCACATTTTCAAAAACGAGACTGTCGAAAATCGAAAACTAACAAACAAAATTATTAATGAAATGAATCGTCGCTTGAAATCAATAATGAAAATCGAATGAAAATTCAATAACGCGATTCGAAAATTTGCTTTGCATAATTTGTTTGACAAGAAATTTGAATGAAAATGAAACAAAAATCACGACAAAATAAAACGAAAAAACAAAAACGATATTGATTGATTTCGCTATCAAAAGAAAATTTTTTTTTCATTGTTGATGTCATTTGTTCAAAAATGTCAAAAAAATAAATTCAACATTTTTGTTATGAAAAACGATGCTTTTTCACATGTTTCGAAAATGCAAAATCAATGAGTTATTTCATTTTTTCACAACGTTTCGTTGATTTTGCGCAAAGTCTTCATCGATGTCGAAATTTTGAAATTTCTTTGATGCGACAATTCGCCCGATTTGAACATGATAGAGTTTTGTTGATAATGAATGAAACGCAAAGTTGACGAAAAAGATGAGTTTGTTTCGATACAACAGAATTCGATGTATCAAACTCGCTAATCTAATTAAGACGTTTCGAAGACTAAACATGATATGACGACGACTTTCAAACGTTTATGATACAAAAAATTCATTCAAACACGCATACAGCATTGAATTGAGCGAATGTCACGTCATATCAAAAAATTTATCGAATTAAAAAGAGAAAATGAATACAGAAAAAAGCAACGAAAATCGTGAAAATCAACGAACACGATGAAATCGTTGAGATTTCAAACAAAAATCATGTACGTCTTTACAATTCAAAAAAAGAAAATTGATCTATACAAGACGAAAAGCAGAAATTCGATCAAATTATAAAAATAAATGAAAAAAATTGAAGACTCGAAAAACGATATTGCGATATTACGCAATTTCATGAAAACAGCGACGAAATTCAACATCAGATTGCATTAAATTCAATCAGATAATAATAATCATTCTATGCTACACATATTACATCGAAATTGAACGATTTGATCTGATTCGTGATATGTGAAAATGCTTTGCACCCGTACTGCGAAAATTGCGATATTTATCCCCATTTGATGCCCCCGTAGGGTTAGGGCGCGGGCAGGACTAATGGTGTCAGTCTCCGTACTCGCTCCTAACGCGAACGCGTCTGGGACGCGTCACACTAAAAGACTATTCTCGCTACAGTAAAGGTAAGTGATACTTGTCTGCGGACTCAGTCAATTATCTACCTTATCCAACAATGTCTTCTCCAGCTTCGCGAAGATCCCAAAGAAATCCTTCGTCTGCGACTCCAGCACGATCCACGCGCAGTAACCGCTTGCAAGCAAATGAACCTGATGCAACTCCCCGATCTTCTCGGCAGAATAACATCCCATCGTCCTCTCCCTTATTTTTTAACTCATCACCTGCCCATGGCACTTCAGCTTTAAACGGTGTCAGTAGACCCAATGACCCCGCTGGCCATAATGGGGTAGGGGAAATGGATGTTAGCTCCCCTTTGAGGCAAATGTCCGTCGCGGAGAGTACTCCTAGAGGCAGAGTCCAAGCTCCTGGAGGTAAAATATTCAACCAAGCTTTCCCTCAAGCTCTTCTGACTCTTAATCGCAGAATCGTCGCCTATACACTACGCCTCAAGCTCTAGCCCTACGCGCGCCGCAAATGGAAACGTCCAGCATGAGGCAGATGTGCCGACCAGTAGCAGCGGGCTCTTCATACGGTCTTCAAGGTCGAACGGGCGAGGTCCGTCCACCCTTAACAACTCCAGGAGAAGTGACATCCACTCCGACGTTTTCAGCTCCTCAACAAGTCGTCGTCGACGGTTGTTCGTGGATGAGAATGGCGTACCAGTGCGGGACGGAATGCCAAATTCCGACACAGATACCTTTTCAAACCTCGACCCCAATACATCTGAAGCTGATGCTATCGGAGGATCTTCGACCAGAGTGATATGGGGAACGAACATATCTATTCAGGACACTATGTCTACTTTCAAAGAGTTCTTGCTCGGCTACCAAAAGAAGTATAGAATGTGGGCGGACGGTGCCACGGAAGACGAAACCTCTCAACCTGAAAGCGGTGGAAATGAGAGAGAGTACATCGAGATGTTGACCACGATGCGTCATTTAGGAGTGACTGGCTTCAACTTGGACGTGCGGAATTTAAAAGCATTTCCTTCAACGGTCAAGCTCTGGCATCAACTTCAAGCTTACCCTCACGAAATCGTTCCGCTCATGGACCAAGCCATTAAGGACATTATTGTAGATCAAGCAGAGGAAGAGATGAATAGATTACGTGCCGAGCAACAGCAGGCCCACCCAAACCAGAGACCCAATAGCTCCATGCCTGTGATGCCTAGCTCTGAGGCAAATGGGTCTGTTAATCAGACACAGCTGATTCCGGATCTCGTGATGGAAGCAGAGACCAAGGTGTACAAAGTTAAACCCTTCGGTTTGGAAACATCCGTCAATATGAGAGAGCTGAATCCTAATGGTATGTAGTTGCGCAAACTGCATGAGCTTGATACGTTCTTTACTAACAGATGATAAGATATGGATAAGATGGTCAGCATCAAAGGTCTCGTTATTCGAACGACGCCAGTCATACCGGACATGAAAACTGCATTCTTCCGCTGTCAAGTATGCAACCACGCAGTCAACGTAACGCTCGATAGGGGCAAGATCGCAGAGCCCACACGGTGTCCTCGACAAGCCTGTCAGTCTCAAAATTCAATGCAGATTGTGCACAATCGATGTGAATTTGCAGATAAGCAAATAATCAAACTCCAGGAAACGCCTGATAATGTACCTGATGGACAGACACCGCATTCCGTCTCACTTTGCGCATACGAAGAGCTTGTTGACGTGTGCAAAGCGGGTGATCGAATTGAAGTAACAGGTATCTTTCGAAGCAATCCAGTCCGGATCAACCCTAGACAGCGGACAATCAAAGCCTTGTTCAAGACATACATTGACGTCCTACACATCCAGAAAGTTGATAAGAAGAGACTCGGTATTGATGTGTCAACCATCGAACAAGAGCTTTCTGAGCAAGTGGCCGGCGACGTACAACAGACAAGGAAAGTCACCGAAGAAGAAGAACAAAAGATTAAAAGCACAGCAGCAAGAGGAGACGTGTATGAGCTTCTCTCAAGATCTCTAGCACCAAGCGTGTATGAAATGGACGATGTGAAAAAAGGCATTCTGCTACAGCTATTTGGAGGAACCAACAAATCGTTTGAAAAAGGCGGGAGTCCAAAGTACCGGGGAGATATCAATGTCTTACTCTGCGGCGACCCCTCTACGTCGAAATCCCAACTCCTGCAATATGTCCACAAGATCGCGCCCCGAGGAGTTTACACCAGTGGCAAAGGGTCGTCGGCCGTTGGTCTTACCGCCTATGTAAGCCGTGACCCCGAGACACGTCAAGTAGTGCTCGAGTCTGGAGCCCTTGTCCTCTCTGACGGTGGCGTCTGCTGTATCGATGAGTTCGATAAGATGTCTGATTCGACAAGATCGGTGTTGCACGAAGTCATGGAACAACAAACTGTCTCTATTGCGAAAGCTGGTATCATTACTACTTTGAACGCCCGAACCAGCATTTTGGCATCCGCGAACCCGATTGGAAGCAAATACAACATCAACCTGCCTGTTCCACAGAACATAGACTTACCCCCTACCTTGCTGTCCCGGTTTGATTTGGTCTATTTAGTCTTGGACCGGATCGACGAGCAAAACGATCGAAGGTTGGCGCGACATCTGGTGGGTATGTATTTAGAGGACACGCCTGAGAACGCGAGCAAGCAGGAAATCTTGGTGGGTCACCTTGCTTTCGCTTTCTCGACCTTGGGGTGGCTAACGTGAGGCAGCCGGTCGAATTTCTCACGTCTTACATTTCGTACGCACGGACGAAATGCCAGCCACGTATCACGCAGGCGGCGTCGGATGAGCTTGTGCGTTCTTATATCGAGATGCGCAAGCTGGGAGAAGACGTGCGGGCAGCGGAACGACGGATCACTGCGACCACACGGCAGCTGGAGTCGATGATCCGTTTGGCAGAGGCACACGCGAAGATGCGATTAGCAGACGAGGTGACGGCAAACGACGTGTCGGAAGCGGTTCGCTTGATCAAGTCTGCGCTCAAACAAGCAGCTACTGACTCGCGGACTGGTCTGATTGACATGGGCCTGCTGACGGAAGGGACGAGTGCTAGCGAGAGACGAAGAAAGGCAGACCTGAAGAAGGCGATCACGGATCTCCTGGACGAGATGACGAGGCAAGGCGGAGCAGCGCGGTACTCGGAGGTTTTCCGGCGTATCAGTGAGCAAGGCAGTGCTCAAGTGGAAGGCGTTGAGTTTGCAGACGCATTGCGCTCTCTGGAGCAAGAAGGGCAGGTCTCGGTCAGTGGTGAGGGAGCACGTCGAAGCATTAGGAGGGTAACTGGAGTGGTCTGATCCAATCACGCTTTGCCAGATGTTATGTATTATGTATAGTACGAGGCGCAAAGGGGGTTCTCAGAGGGAGGGGGATTGTTGTTTCCAAGTGATGCCACGCACGCGAAGCAGTCAAATCATACCGTTGCAGCAAGTGAGCACGTGCAAGGCGAGGAGAGCAGTGATTGGTCAATTAAGGAGCATTGCACCTTCCCATCCCAACCTTTTCTCTTCCTCTATTCTCAAGGTCCGTATACTTAAGGGACACTGAGAGGGCCATGTCCGGACGGTGGAGTGTCATGATTGTCGCTGTTCATTGCTGCGAGCGGGGATATCATAACAGTATTGCCCTTCGTCCTTGGTGAATCGTGGAACAATGCAGTAATCTAACTTCCTCTTCCCTGCCTTTGCTATTTTCCACAGGCTAATCGCCTGTGTTATAGCTTTGGTCAACAGCTGCGGACATCGCTCATCAAGGATTATTACTACTATTATATCGCCTACGACGACCTCAAGGATCGCCTCAAGGCTCCGCACCAATCCGAGCCAAGCCCAGACAATCCCCATCCCAAAGGAAAATCATGGGACGAGGATGATGAGAAGGCTTTCGTGGGCGAACTCGAGGGTGAGCTCGACAAAGTCTTCACCTTTCAGCGTGTCAAGACAGAGGAAGTTGTCCGACGGCTAAGAGCGACGGAAAGGGAAGTAGGGGACGTCATCAGTCGTGTAGAGCAAAATGGCCAGCGCAGGCCGTCTGCCAACGGGAATCTTCCACAAAAAGAAATTGATGAGGATACCGAGGAAGACTTCCAGCTGCTAGAGGATGACATAAACGACATCATCGCTGATGTACACGACTTGGCTCAGTTTACTCGACTCAATTACACTGGCTTTCAGAAAATTATCAAGAAGCACGATGTAAGACATCGAGTGTCGACGAGATGCAAATAATAAGTCATTGCGCTGACAAACCCAGAAACAAACGCAATGGCATTTAAAGCCCGTATTCGCAACACGGTTGAAGGCAAAGCCGTTCTTCAAAGACAATTACGATGCCATGATAGTCAAATTATCGAAGCTCTACGATGATGTACGAACTAGAGGCAATCCGACCAAGGGTGACAGTGCCGCCGGAGGCGGACAGCAAAACTTTGTCCGCCAGACAACAAAATACTGGGTACATCCGGATAACATTACCGAATTGAAGCTTATTATCCTAAAGGTAGCTAATCCGTGATGGCCTCTACCACCAAATGTACAAGCTGACTTCCCAAAGCACCTACCAGTGCTAGTTTTCAACCCTAGCAAGGAGTTTGAGGCCAAGGATTCAGCGATTTCGTCGATTTACTACGATAACCCTCAGACATGGGAGCTATACACTGGTCGGTTGAAGAAGACAGAAGGAGCAGAAGCAATACGATTAAGGTGGTACGGCGGCATGGACACGGAGACCATCTTTATCGAAAGGAAAACGCATCGAGAGGATTGGACAGGCGAAAAATCAGTCAAGGCGCGCTTTTCGTTGAAGGAAAAGAAAGTCAATGACTTTTTAGCAGGCAGAATCACGGTCGAGAGTGTGTTCGAGAAGATGAGGAAGGATGGCAAGAAGAGCGAACAGGAGATTGCTGACCTTGAGCAATTGGCAAGGGAGATCCAGTTCCGAGTTATTACGAGGAAATACGTGCCGGTCACAAGATCGTTCTACAACCGCACCGCCTTCCAATTACCAGGAGACGCTCGCGTCCGAATATCTCTTGACACCGAGCTGACGATGACCCGCGAAGACAATCTGGATGGCCGCGACCGAGCGGGCAAGAACTGGCGCCGCATGGACATTGGGATTGATTACCCATTCTCTCAATTACGCCCCGAGGACGTTGAACGCTTCCCTTACGCTGTGCTTGAGGTGAAGTTGCAGACTACAGAAGGGAATGAGCCTCCAACATGGGTACGAGAATTAATCAGCAGCCATCTCGTGGAGGCCGTTCCTAAATTCAGCAAATTCATTCACGGGACCGCAACACTCTTTCCTGATAGGATTAATCTTCTCCCTTTCTGGATGCCACAAATGGATGTCGATATTCGCAAACCCATCACGCGCGGGTTTGGCATTCAGCGTCCGGGCCAGACAGCGAGCTACAGCACGAGCGACGACCTACTTGAGGATGATTCCGATGATGAAGACGAGGAGGTCAAGGAGGGAGACGACTATGGTCCTTCCGCGAACAATCATAGACCAATTGATAATACAGACGCGGAAAGCGACCCCAACATTCAACGCCTCCGCCAGGCTCGTGATGCTATGGAAGAGTATGACATGGCACGTGGCATGGATGAGCATCCGACTACAGCCAATGCACTCGACATTGAAGAGCGTATAGCCAATGCGCCGATAACAAACACAAATGATTACCCACTCTACGATTCTGACGACGAGGACCATTCTGAGCAAGATGCTAACCGTAAGAGATCGTGGTTCTGGCCACGGAGAGTCGTGGAACATCACTTTATCACTGCTCGCGACTACCTCTGGCGCAGCCTCAGGACCATCGCCCCTGTACCTCGTCCCACTGCGATCCCACCCAATACCAAAGACAATGTCCTCGGCGGCAACGTGGAAGCCAAGCGTTTTAAAGCACCCAAGGGGAAACGTATCCACGTTCCCGTCCGCGTGGAGCCAAAAGTGTACTTCGCAGCCGAGCGCACTTTCCTCTCATGGCTCGAGTTCGGCATCTACCTGGGCACCATTTCCGCTGCCTTGCTGAATTTTGGCGACAACGTGAGCTTCTATAGCGCCTGGGCATTCACGATAGTGGCTTTTGCGGTGCTGCTGTACAGCGCAGGGCTTTATCTGTGGAGAGTCCGGATGATTAGGAAGAGGACAGCGGTGAGGTATCACGACGCGATTGGGCCAAGCTTGCTCTGTGCGGGCTTACTGGTCAGCGTGGTGATCAACTTCGGGTTGGTCCTTGGGTCAGGAGGAAAGAAGTCTTTTTGAGGAAACCGGACAAAGTAGGAGAAGGCTGTACTTATGGTTAGGCTATTATCTACATGTAGGTAGGGTCGAAAACCGTGGACATGGTAGTGATCGGCAACCATCGACAAGCAAGTGCTACTTGCATCGTTTCTTTAAATAGCGTTCACCGGCATGAACCACAATAAAAGCATGTCGATACACTCGATGAATACAATCTCAAACGGCAGAGCATGTGCACGATGTTCGAACAGCACAAAGAGGCGAAACCCATGAACGACTGCCTGATTTCGGAACTGGTTTGCTTGGGCAGACCGATCATGAAATGTCTGCCTTTGTACAGTGCTGGATGAGCTGCTTTCCATGTTACAGATAGTGTACAATACACAGACCTTTCGAGCGACATTGGCCAAATCATCAACTTATACTCCGTAGTCCATATTACTAGGGTTTTCCAATGCTGACGTCTATCCTCCCAATCACCCACGCCGTTGTAAAAACACTCGCTACACCAGCGAAAATAGTGACGGGTTTTCGGAAAGCAGCGCTAAAGGGGTAGTCGTATGTCACCTAAAAACAAGGTTAGATCCATGCTAGAGCCAGATGACGAGAATGTAGAACGATGGAAGCCCAAAATCAGTAAGAGGTACATTTCGAACTTACAATCAGATCCTGATCCCTCGACCCGTCGATCACATTCATAGCCGTCAGCTTCAACGTCGTCCGCCCCAACGTATCCATAAATGTTTTGTGCGACGTTATCTCCTCTGCCACCAACGGCACTGCAGTCTCGAACTTAACGTTGGTTGCGCCCTCGGGCAAAATTACCCTCACTTCCACCTTCTCATACGATACGCCCTCACCCATCCTCGGTCCCTCCAGGAACGGCACTTTTAGCACATACCCCTCCCCAGTCTTCAGCTTCCTCAGAAAGTTTTTCAAGCTCCCATTCCACCCAATCCGAAAACTATACTTCCACCCCCCGAACACGGGATACCGTGGCTTGAGCTCCAGATTCGCTTCCTTGGCATTACTCCTGTACCGACTCGTACTCACGTTCCCAATATCATCCGTGAAATAGGGGTCCAGACTTCCGATCTTGAGCGGGACATTTAGTGACTTCATCGCACTCGTGGGCGCGCTGTAGTACTGGTTATTAGAGGCTGCCCAGTGCACGCGCGAGAACTGGCTTTTGAGGTTTGCGCCTTTGTTCGTGAGCCAGTACCGTTCTTCGGTAGCGAGATTGCCGCCCCAGTGGCTAATTTCGATATCTCGCTCGAGAAGAGAGGCGTAGATGAGGGGTTTAGTGAATTCGTAGCGGGCGCTGGCATCTTGCGACGCGCCTGCGGGGATGTTTTCATAGGGGCCGTAGGTGAATGTTGAGCCTTGGCGATCTGGGGAGGAGGTGTAGTCTGGAATGTCAACGGTGGGAAACTTGACTTTGGTTTTTTGTTTTAAAGTGGGGTAGCAGGAAGGGGAGTAAGTCGAGAAGGTGTGTTTTAGATATTGCTTGTCGTTCTGCTCAATTAGGGCTGGAAGAGGGACTAGGGAGGACAGAATGTGGTAGGTTATTGAGAGAGTGACTTGGGAGGATGGTTGAAGGGGTCCAGGAAAGGTAATGCGGAAAAACTGTGTTGGGCTGTCCAGGAGTTAGCAATGTCAACTAATGTCAAGACGGTGGCAGGAATAAGCTGAGATCGCTGCTGCCCACCTGAAAGGATCATATTCGACTACTTCAGCTGGAAAAGGGGCCTTCGACGGTTCTTTCTTGTCTCTGGCCTCGAAACCACCGACATGGCCAATGGTTTCGGCATCGAATGGCAAATAATACTCGCTCTGTGGACTTGAGTCGGTGTTTTCCACGAGCACGTTGATTGTTTCGCGAACATAGCTTTTCTCGAGGTTAATGTTTCGTACTAAGTTGACATGTTTAAAGACTTCCGGTGGTTTAAAACTATCTGGGAGGATCTGATGTGAGAATAGTGGCTTCCTGAGGTTTGAATCGTCGGCGTTTGAGGATGAAAGGACCGAGAAACAGGCCGCCAGATAATATAGCGATCTCATGCTGTGGAGGTGCGCAGGTTGCGCGATTGGTGACAAGGAGTTGAAAGCAGTGCTTCAGAACGAGCTTGAGGTGGCCTTAGGGAAGGTTCAAACAGAACTAGCGTTGTAAGATATTCCGCTAGCGGTGTAACGTTACAAGTCGATAATCCCGATGCACAACATGGACATCGTGGGTTGTTCGAGGTTCACCAATTTATTAGGCAGTCTTTGGTTTGAGACTTCTCGCAATTCAATGCGATGGACATTTAATGGACATACATTGCCTCGACTTGTCATGAAGCTATCAACATGCCATTATGTCACCAAACAGGTAGATGGTTGAAATTTCCCCTCCAGAAATGGAGGTCCCCCTTTCTTACTATAAGACATAACCGTTTGAGCACGAAAAACAGTAACGATCAGTTCGTGAAGGTCTCGGAGGAGGTTCGTGAGGCAATCGAGGGTCACAATGCCAACTCGCCACCAGTTGTGGCTCTTGAAACTGCGATATACACTCACGGTACATTGGACGAATGCAATAGAGTGCAAAAGTAGCTGATCTAAACCTTAGGTTTTCCCTTCCCGGCAAATGTAGAACTTGCTTCTCATTTGGAATCCATTGTTCGCCTGAATGGCGGGATTCCAGCCACTATTGGGGTCCTCAATGGCATTGCACGCATAGGCTTCGAAAACGACGAGCTTATTGAGCTTGCAAGTTCTGCAGGCAAACCAGAAACTAAGAAAGTCTCAACTCGGGATTTGGCTCATGTTTGTGGCTTGGTGAGGATCTTCCGCGTTTTTAACCGTAGAACCGTATCCTGAGTGTTGAAACCAGGGTTTAAGTGGGAAAAGGCTGAATGGTGGGACTACGGTTGCGGGTACGATGGTGCTGGCTCACAGTGCTGGTATAAGAATCTTTGCAACGGGTGGTCTCGGAGGTGTACACCGAGGAGCAGAAAACTCCATGGATATCAGCGCTGATCTGATAGAGCTTGAGCGAACACCTGTTACTGTCGTCAGCAGCGGTTGCAAAAGCTTCCTCGATATTCCAAGAACGCTCGAATTCCTCGAAACCCAAGGCGTCGCGGTAGCGACGTTTGCCGATGGACGAGAGGGTAATGTTGATTTTCCGGCTTTCTGGACAAGGGATAGTGGAGTACCGAGTCCAATGGTCGTTCAAGACGAGGCGGAAGGCGCAGCTATGATGTGTGAGTAACACCTAGGTCCCACCCCTTCGTAATTCTTCGCGATATCCCAACGGCTTCCTACAAAAATTTGCCTGTTCGATGTCATATAGAGAGTGCCGTAGCACTCCTTTCACGTAAGCTCGAAATTATGCCGAGTGTTAGCTGACACTGTGTACATATAAAAAAGACGCAAGAAGATGTTTAGGCATTAGACCGTCAATATTTTTCGCAAATCCCATACCCACATATCATTCAATTGATAAGCATCGAATCGATAAGGTCATTTCTGAAGCGATCTTTGACGCGGAGAAACTTGGTATATCAGGGCATGCTAACACGCCTTTCATCCTAAACCGGATTCGCGACCTTACTGACGGAGATTCCATACCAGCTAACAAAGCTTTGATCGAAGCAAATGTGATCCGGGGAACCAGGCTAGCTATCGAGTACCAAAAAATCGAGAAAAGTGTGCAAAGGTATGGTAGGCCACAGAGGTATATACAGTAGCTGAAGGCACTAAACAGGAGTAGCCATGGAGGAATCACTGAGCTGGGTTCTATCAGCCGAAATGCAATGTTCTCTACACCAGGAGCATTGGGAGTTTCAGAGGCGAAGGCATCGCTTTCCAGTAGAAAGACCGTGCTCGCTCCATTTGTAAGCAGCTCTCGGTTCGAAGCCTCAGCAGATGTGATCTCTGCAGGCTCAATAGCCGTAGATTTAGCTTGTGATTATACGCCTCTATGTCGCTCGCCTGAAAGCCAGGCACCAGAACTTGCAACTTCGAATCCAGCAGTGATTACACAGAGTTTAGGTGGAGTAGCCCAAAACATCGCCACAGCAGTGCATTACAGTGGCACTCCAGTCCGGCTTTGCGCTGCAGTAGCTGGAGATGCAGCAGGCCTAGCGGCTTTAGAGATGCTAAACCAACGAGGCATGCAAGTGGCAGGTGTCCATCAGATCAGTGACGGAGCACGAACTGGCCAGTACGTCACTGTCAACGACGCAAGAAAGAATCTAGTTCTTGGCATGGCAGATATGAAAATCCAGGAAGTCGCATCAAGAGATTTTGACAAGATATGGAAACCTCAGCTGAATCTTGTAAGGCCTAAATGGCTTGCTGTCGACTCAAATTGGACTTCTGAGGCACTCCGTAAATGGATGTCTGAGGGCAAGTCATTGGGTTCAAAAATCGCATTCGAGCCCGTGTCTGTTGCGAAATGCAAACGTCTGTTTCAACCAATGTCCACGACCCTCGGAGACTTTGCTACGGTCCCAGATAACCTGGTGTCATTAGCAACACCCAATGCGATAGAATTGGCCTCGATGCACAGCGCCGCGGCGGAAGCTGGTCTTTTCGAGGGCGAGGATTGGTGGCGGATAATAGACGCAATGGGTATGTCGAGCTCCGGGTCCCGAGACAGATTAGTCTCTATGACGAGTACCGTACTTGTGGATGAAGGAGTGCCTCAACAGAGCATACAACTGCTGCCCTTCATCCCAACAATCCTTACAAAGTTGGGAAGTCAAGGCGTGCTCATGACCCAGCTGCTTGAAAAGAATGATGTACGTTTGACATGCAGAGATTCCGCGTCTTACATCCTCAGTCGTTCGGCTGGTGGAGATAATTGTGTGGGCGGCATCTATATGCGCTGGTTCCCCCCTGCAGAAGTATTAGCCGAGGGCGACGTCGTAAGCGTTAACGGCGTAGGCGACACGTTTCTTGGTATTATTCTCGCAGGGCTAGCCAGGAGAAGCCCAAGAACTGGCCATATCTCATTGGTGTAGCTCAGCGAGGAAGCATCATGACTCTAAAAAGCAAAGAATCCGTGAGTCCGGGTATCTCTGTCTTGAGATCACTGTTATGATGAGTTCCAACAGCCTCTTCATCGAATCTCATACTTGATGACCAATAGCAACTCGTCTGAACTAGCTGTAGGCATAGAAGAGCTAATGGAGTCCCATGATCCTGTCGAGCGACTGGGGCCTTGGACAGACCCACTCGGTCCGAGTTCATGTCGGAAAAGTTCTGTGTGGTTACGATATTAATGTCACGGAAACATAGGTAAAGTGACTGACCTGAGTGAGCTGTAGATATGACTACAGGTTTTAGCCGTTGCATATAATGATAGGCCCTGGACATCCAACCCAGATCACAACAAACGAGTCTCAAAGTATTAGCGTTCAGGTTTCTGGTTGCGATTCCAATGCGGTTACAATATAGCAGAGGAAGGCACAATCTCTTCGTTTGCTTGATGACGGGAACCTGCACCATTGGCACGTGACGTTTCGCTTACATAAGGTAGGTGGGAAAAGCCGGTAACCTCGCCGTGATGACGTCCGCTACTGAACTTGCAGCTGCAAATGGCCGGTCGGGCGCATCATATTTACCCCTTAGGAATTGCAGTGAGGGTGGCTTTTCTCCACGAAGAGCCTCATGAAATTCTCTTGGAACAGAAATGAGATGATTTCTCCCTTTGTCGTCCTCACTGCGGAGGATGAGGCTTTCGACCCAGCCACAATTACACAATGGAAGGAGGAAGGCTTCCAAGTTTCCTACCTTCCATTCAGAGGTAGTAGAAAAGACTACATAAGAGAGATAGACCAGCTATCTGATCCGTTAGAATTAGGAGAGAAATATGCTGTTGTAGGTCGGTCTCGTGCGGGAGCCCTAGATGTAGCAGTGCTCATACCGATGACCCGCAGCATACGGCGAAGCCGCAGGAGTAGTTCTTGAACTCGCCCAGAAACCGATGCACAAGCTCTGCGCACTCGTTGCCTACTACCCTGATAAGTTACCGAACCCTGCTGCTGGGTTTCCGCCAAGCTTGAATGTCTGCGTGCATCTGGCAGAAAAACAGACGATGGGCGCAAAATACAAAACTTATGTGTATAATGGCGTGGCACCTGGCTTTGCGGAGAGTGATCTCGACGACTTCGACCAGATCAGCGCTGACCTTGCATGGACAAGGACATTGGGGCTGGTAAGGAAAGCTCTTGAGATAGAGGTAGATCTAGAGGCAACTTGGGAGGATCATGTGGCACTGGAGTTTGCGAGCAAAAATGCAGATGCCACCATGATGACGATGGTGGAGGAGCCCTACGTTAACCATATACCGACTCTGACGGGTGGGATGGGATATCGAGATCTTCACCGCTTCTATCGCGATTACTTCATACCTGGAAATCCACCTTCGTTGGAAATGCGACTTGTGTCAAGGACTGTCGGGGTTAATCGAGTGGTTGACGAGATGCATGTTTCTTTTCGTCATACGCAGGAGATACCATGGATGCTGCCAGGCATTGAGCCGACCAATAGAGAGGTGGAGGTTGCATTGGTCGCCATTGTGTGCATCAGAGGCGGAAAGTTGTATTGCGAGCATATATACTGGGACCAGGCTACCGTGTTGGTCCAGGTTGGATTGTTAGACCCTAAGCTTGCGCCAGGAAACAAGGGAAAGCAGCAATTGCCGGTAGTCGGAAAGGAGGGAGCTAGAAAGGTCCTAGATGCGAGAAGTACGCAAAGCAATGAGTTGATCCCTGGGTGGTGATACGAGTATCATACTCATGAGCCTGGATTTTCACGGAGGATGGGAATGGATTACCAGATTATCCCAGCACATCCGAATAATTTCATTCTGCAGCAGCTCCTCAACCAGTAAAGGAGCAGATCGGCAGCCTGTAGCTGTTAAGCATCCAGTATCTTCTCTTGACATCCCTCCACGTTGCTTCTCCAAGGTCTGGAACCGGAACGGTTTTCCATTCTGTATCGAACCCAGCTTCGAAGAGATCCATCTCGACTACCTTGGCGTAGACATCGTAGCATATCTGTCGATCTGCACCGAGTCCGTTAAAGAAACTCCATTTCCCACTGTCCTCGAGTAGACCAATGAGCTGATCGCTAAAAAAATCTCGTAGAGCTTTGTAATCCTCGGCGAACGTATCGAAGTAAATAGCATCAAAGAGAAGAGATTGGTCGATGATTTTGGGTACAGCATCCTGCCATCTACCCTCGTGGATGGTGACATTGGCTTTCTCGTACCAGCCGTCTCTCCTCATGTGCGCCAGGATATCAGGGTGTGCTTCAATGATATGGTGAGCCATTGGTGATTTTGCTTGGAGGATACTATCAATGATACCCATGCCATGGCCAATATTCAGAACCCGTAAACCTGCCTTGGGAACGAGCAAATCGGCAGTATGCTTCATGATACCACTTTCCCAAGCCATCATGACACCGTTACGTGACTCGTCTAGAATACTATCATTTTGTATTTGAAGATTCGAACGCAGATAATCTTCACTATTCGGTTCTGTGTTTACCTTCAACTCGGAAGCCACATCCTGGGCTTGTACGTTGGACTTTGATGGGCTCCCATTTTCACTGCCTGCTTCTTCTTTCTTTGAATCAACAGCGGCCTCTTCATCCTCGTCTGAGCCGTCGGCTAGCGCTTCATACTCTTCCAGACGGTTGAGCAGTATCTCAGCCCTTACACCGGCATCGACCATGATGGTATACAATTCTTCGAAGCCTAGCCGCAAAGCCAGACAGCCTGGTGTCTCGTTGTTCTTGTCTACATCGTTCCATATAGCTCCGTTTTCAAGCAAGAGCTTCATGGTTTTCGCAGCATTTCTGATCTCGTCGTCTTCCGTTCCTTGCCTCTCATCCAGGCTGGTACCATCGGCCAGGCCATTCAGTTCGTGACCATTCACTTTACCAGAATCCTGTTCTGGTGATAACGAAGGCTTACAGGCGGCGATAGCGGAATGAAGGGGAGTATAGCCAGTCTCGGGATCTTGAACGCTGGCGGAGCCCGTACGCAGGAGTATTCGCAATTGAGAAGTATCGTGTTGAGATGCGGCAAGCAATATTTGCTGCGTCTCCAGGTCAGTGTCGGAAGTCAAGTCCGAGAGCTCCATGTTCGCAGCGATGAAAGAGTTCGAAAAAGCTACCGTTTAAGGACGACCTCAACCTGCTATAACCCTAACCTCCTCGAGGAACCAAAAAGGGGTTCAGGGGTTGGAAAACAACGACAAATAAATGGACAAGAGACTTTTCTTTGCTGGTGAGTAATGCTAACCAAGGTTTGTGTTTAGGCAAAGATAGCGTCTCCATAACATAATTTACTTACTTGAGAAGCTCTATAGTTCAGTTTCAAACCGGTTGAACAAAACATTCTCCAACCGCGATCACGAGCAAGACACAATACCATATGGCTACCTGTTTGCATAAAGCTGGGGCATGGCACCCAGTTGTCGCTCCACAGACCCCAGCCCCCGAAATTCTGGAATAGTGATGGTATCGTTGGAAGCCGATCGCCAAGCTTGAAGGCTGGGCCAAGATGACTCTTGCAACAAGTAGCAAACTATGCGGCAGATATTGGCAAAACCGGTAACGACCCTTCTGCTGACTAAGAGGTCCTGATCATGAGAAGCTCAGTCTGTCCCACGTGAAACGGTGGTTGCTGG
Source organism: Physcia stellaris (assembly GCA_018902385.1). Lineage (NCBI taxonomy): Eukaryota > Fungi > Ascomycota > Lecanoromycetes > Caliciales > Physciaceae > Physcia > Physcia stellaris. The sequence goes on along the minus strand of JABSSW010000015.1, from coordinate 720,207 downwards.
GAACTGGGGATTCCAGAGTATTGGTCAAGACAAGACATCCAATTGAGCAGCGAAGAAGTGGGTTTGCACGAAATTTGCCTGTGCTCGGGCCACTGGTTGCTTGAAATCCGTCTGGTGGTTCTAGAGCAAGAGTCACGAAGACAGGATCTTGATACTGCTGGTCAAGGGCAATAGCTGTTATATTTGACTGACTTGGGCATTCAGCAACCAGGGCGAAATTTGCAGGATGAGATGATCCGAAGATCGTGACCGCCGTTGGTGTGTATGATATTTCTTATTACCCAAGTATGGTAGACCAAATGGCGCACTGCTCCCGACAAAATGTGATTCAAAAAAATGTAATCACCCGTTTGCTCCGAAGCCGACTCCATGTGTCTGAAAACGAAGGAGGGCTAATCCCGGGCAGCAACGGTCTGGGATTAGAGCATTATCCTCGATTATTAGCTGCATGGAGAGCTGTATTTTGATAATCATATCAGAAACAATCCAGAAGCAAGACGAAAAATCGAATGGGGTATGGAACATGATGGATCAGTTTCCTTTCAAAAATGAGCCACTCTCCAGAAAATGGCAAACAAATACGCGTAGCTCGTTCTAGGAATCACAATTGAAGCTGCAAGAAGCCGAGACATCCTTTGAAGTCCTGATACAAAGTAGGAGTAGTATGGCCACGTTTAGATATAAGAAAGGTATGTATAAAACCCTTGCTCTGCTCTGCTTTCAGGTACAAGCCAAAGGAAGAGACCCTCTTTATTTCTGATTCAGTCCAATTTACAAATGTCGGCGTATTCCGCGAGATTTCCGGACTTCATTACAGATCCAAGCGCCACGCTTTTGGAAGAGTTTGCACGCCTTGCACGCTTGCGCGGTTGGCAAAAAGGAAGCAAGCGGTACAAGAAAGAGCGTCGTCAATGCCTTACGTCCGAGTATGACCTGCACATAGGCGTTATTGATCAAGGAGGAAACCTCCAGCAATTTCAAGCTCTATGCCGTGAGTTGGGAATCGACGATCCACCAGACTCAATCCGACAATGCAAGCTAGTAAGTATGGTGAGTGGCAGCTGACTTTAGACGCATGCTGACATTGCATCCTCAGGTCCTGAAGACAAGTGTCCATGTCAATCTCATCGATCTGATTGATAGCAGGCGATTGAAGACCAAAGTCAGAGTCTTTAGTAATTGTTTCGATCTCGTAAGATACACGGGCAAGACTGGGAAATTCTTTCCCCTTGGTCAAGCTAAGAGAGACACTTTGAAGAAAATTCTTCTGAGGGACATGAGTAAATGATACTTGAGCACGGAATGGGCTACGGGCAATTTACGTATGGAAGGTGAAGGACGCTGTACAGAATATCAGCTTTGGATAGGTGGTTAGTTGAGACATGGGGCTTCTTCGGTGTTATCCTGACTCTGCCGTTTGGATGGTTTGGGAGAGTAAGCACAGGCTTAATAGCTGGTACTTGCGGAGATTTTGCTGGGTCCTGGCAAATGCTGAGCTGCTTTTGCCTTGTCCGGGCGTCTTGATGCTCACTTCATTAGTAGCTGTATCAATCATTAGGCGTGGTGGAACACGTTCTTAACAATAATGAACAAATGCATGCGATCCTTTTACTAGAATTGGACACAATTGTAGCTACTCAGACTTGAATGAAATGTAACGCCGGGACACTGAAATGTGTTATGCAGTACGGTAGTAAAGACGGCTTAGAGAGTTCCGACTTGAAACACCAAAATTGTGCACCCTTGCGTATGCATTTAATGCATCGTTGTGCAACACCTACAATCATATCCAATCACCTCAAAACCCTCATCACTGCCTGTCACAGGTTCCAAAGCGTCATACAAGAGCTCCTAGCTCCTCAAATATTTTCTGCATTTTAACGAACTCACAGCTTCCCGTTAGACAATATCCAAAAGTACCAGGACCACAGTTCAAAATGCAGATAAAGTATGCTATTCTTGTGCCTAATCCACGCTCGCTACATCTGCGTAACGAATTCGCTGATCTTTGTCCGCAGAGTTCGCACGCTCACCGGCAAGGAAATAGATCTTGGTAAGACTCTCACCAATCTACTCCACCTAAGAGGCTTAGTGGGGCCGTCCTGAAAACAGCAAGCTCCCCGCGACACCTTTTACATTCACTCTTTGGCAAAGAAGTATCGCTGACTGTACACTTCTCGCAGATATCGAGCCAGACAACAAGGTTCGTTCTCTTGCCTACTGTGTGTTCTGTCAAACGCATCGATATCAGGCCTAACCTTTGACTTCTAGGTCTCACGCATCAAGGAACGAGTAGAAGAGAAAGAGGGCATACCACCGGTCCAGCAGCGGTTGATATTTGGTGGGAAGCAGATGTACAACTCCCTCTTTACTGAATTCTAGACACGGGAGCGTGTATGCTTACTAAATGCCTTTTACGATTAGGGCAGACGATAAGATGGCCTCCGAGTACAATCTGGAAGCTGGAGCGACGCTGCATTTAGTATTGGCGCTACGTGGTGGGGTTTTCGATTGAAGATCGGAATTGGGTTCGAGGAAAGGGACATGGCGGTGCCCAACGCGCCGGGCTTGTACATGTCAAATCATGATATTGATGGTTAGAGGCATGTTGCGTGCAAGAAAAGAGACATCACCAGCTATGGTATGATATCACGAAGCTCGCTGTTGATACACTCTCTGAAATTATTTACATTTAGAATTTAGCACCGAGCTACCTTGGTGCCACGGCTACCTAAAAAGTACTGAAAGCACCCAAAGTGGCTGTTGCATCCACAGATCCATCCCCGTTGTCTATTCCGCTCGTTATGCTACATTGGTTCACCTAACGCCATGCTAGAAATGCCATTGAGCTTCACATGAAATGCTGTACATTGGCTAAGAAAGTCTACGACGCTTTGTAGGGATGAAGATATCAACTGGCGCCTTTTTCTTTATGATCTTTGGCTTTTCGACTGCTTTCCTCTCCCCGACCTCAACGAGGGTAGAGGAAGATTCGAGAGTAGAGGTGGTCGGCGAGATCGATGATGTACTGGCAATCCTTGCACCTCGTTCCAAAACATCGCTTGCGTTTCGGCCTCGGGATGACTGGAAAGGTTGCATATTGATGGGCCGTTGTGATTGTGCACCAGTCTTGTTCCTTACAAGGTTGTTGTGGAGTAAATGGGTGGGCGTTGACATGACTGAACGACATGCCACCTTCCTTTCCTTGCGAAGCTTGACGAAGATATTCTTCGTTTTTGAACCAGCCGTACCACGATTAACTGCTTCCTTTTTACGCTCGGCAACACGCTTCTCCTTGGCCAAGTATGCGGGCATGTCATAATCACGCAGCCTCAGATACTGCATTCCCTCGAGCTTGGGGAGCTTCGGCAATTCCGCCTTGTCCTTGGACTGAACTTGGTTCTTCTGTTTCGCATCCAGGAGGACGTTCTTTGTTGCCTTCAACTGAGCAGCTTGTGCTTCAATATCTCGCTGGTGCTCTTGAAGAAGTATTTTATACAGCTTATACCAGCTTCTGGGGTTCTTGGGTTGCGGAGGCAGTTGATCGGCGTATTTGTCGACGTCTCGTTGGATAAGCTTGATCCAGAGCTCCGCGTCATCTCCGATGATCTGGGGCGAGTTCTGTTCAATTAAGTACTGTGATATTCGTTAGGCCTGGACTTTGTGCGTGGAAAAACGGGACACGAACAAGCTGATCAGGTCTCTCAACTGCCCAAAGAACAGGCTTAATTGCGCCGTAAGCACCATCTATCTTCAAAGGCATGTCGCCTACGGAATCGAGATCTAGATGATAAGGTCAGTCTTTGAATTGAGTCGTTTGTAAGTTGTATATATCTAATGGTGAGCTTACATTTGATGTCCTTGATGCATGCCTTCTGCGCCATCTGAAGTAAAGATCTTGCAGGCATCTTGGCGAAGATTGATCCCGAGAACTGATTCGGTTCCTGGCAAAAAAATGAATGTAGCAAACGGCGTTGATCGAGCAGATAATCTGGGTGACAAAGTGTATCTTCGACTTGGTGCTACTGTAGTGCTAGCTTTGGCGTTCACAAATAGAGGAATGGTCGATGTAGATTTGTAGCGGATGATAGGGGAAGAACGAAAGCATAACAATTGCTAGAGATAAGTAATTTTTTTATTACGCTCGTGACTCATTTGAACATCTCAACAATAAGAAGCTGTGTGAGGTCGGTGGCTTTATTGCAAAGCGCCAAGGCAATTCACAGCCTCATCATTCATGTGACATGGGAATAGCCGAGACAGCCTCGCCTGTTTCCGCCCGCTCTTGGCGTCCGCTCGATGAATTTCGGCTTGATCTACTTTAACTTCTGGCAAAGGCCTACAGTATTGTGCCCTGCAGGTGAGCCATCGGGACTGAGGTATAATCCTATTCTCGACTGTCCAGCAGGCTGTCCAGATGGCAACTTTTGCATTGCTTGATCAAGCAGAAGAAGGTTTGGCTTTCACAGCCTCGGCTTGGCCAAAGAATACTTACTGATTTCTCCAGATGCGCTGCACAAATCCCGCCTCCTTAACGTAGAAGAGAAACCTTTTAAACGCATCACGAAACGCCTCCTGGCTCAAAATTCCCTCATCCACGCTCCTCCTCAATTACCACCCACCCCACCACCAGACGCATCTGCTGCCGACGAAGAAGCTGCCGCTCACGAAGCTCGCAGACAGCAACAGCTCGAAGCTCGCCGCCAATGGCGCGAAGATGTGCTTCTCGACTTTGCAGCCTTTGATAGCAGCATCGTCCGCATACAGTTCCTTCTCACCAGCAATATCAAGGAACGCGAACGTTACACGGCTGAGAAGCTGAAGATTGAGGCTGCAGCGCAAGCCGTAAAAGATAACACTGCCGATCTGAGGGTGCAATTGGAGGATGCCCAGCGTCAGCTTGCTTTGAGGAAAGAATACGACGTTCTGGCCGAGAAGATCACGTCGAATCGCCTGCTTCGGCCGCGGGAAGACCAGCACGTCAATATTGCGAAATTAAATGGCGAGATCGCGGACCTGCAACGGGAAAGTCAAGGCTATGCACAGACATGGGCTGAACGACGGTCGCAATTCGGTCGGATCATAGATGAAGGGATGGAGATGAGACGGCAGATACGGGCTGAAAAGGAGGAAGTCGAGCGCAGGGAAGGAATGGAAGGTGGGGAGGACGGAGACGAAGGAAGTCAGAGAGGAAGGAGCAGCAGGGCCAGCACTCCAGGTGCTGCAACTCCATCACAGAGTAACCGCGCACAGGAGATAGAAGTCGACCTCGGAAGGCTTGCGCCTGATGGTCATCTGGCGAAACGTGAGAAGTCGCCGTTGAGGAGTGTGCAAACCATGGACGAGGAGAGAGCGGAGACGCCGGCAGTGACCTATGAGGATACGAGTATGGCAGAAGATGGCGAGGTGGAGCCAGATGGAGATGTCGTCGCTGCGCCAGTAGAGGGTCTCGTTGCCGAAGATGAGAAGGAACGCGGCGAGGAAGACGATGGGGCAGTTGAGGCTGATAGTAAAGACCATATGGATACCTCTTGACCTATCTGGGTCATTTGATCAGAATCTTGATACCCTCACGCAGCCACAGTGATCTACAGGCGTTTCTTCTAGCTGTGCCACTTTTATGTACTCCCCCTGGGTATCATCGATTCGTTCCCCGTCCTCTCCCCCCCGGAAGTCTGCATTGAGGACCTCTACCTAGATTCACGTTACATTCTTCGATTTCTCGACGGCATTGCGAGCCTTCACAATCTCATCTTCCCCACCACCATCTCCCCTCCCTTCCTCGCTTGCTAGCTACATCGTCCCCATCTGTCAGCTGATACAGACAAACGAAATGAAGTCCTGGGATCGTGTGCCTACCAATAATGACTCCAAAGCTTCCACTGCCGTAACAACCTTCTCCTTCAACGGCGCAAACACAGCCTCGGTTTCTTTCATCGCTCGTTTCTAGAATAGATTTCATCCATTAGCATTGAATTGTCATTGATCATGATGTACATCCTTAACAACAACAGAAATGTCGTAGAAGTGAGAACCTCTTGCCCAATATTCCATGCTCGATTGCCTTCCTCATCGTCATCACTCTCTGTTTCCAGCGTTTGGAGACGCTTCTTTTGGCCTTCGAGCTCGGTGCGGTATGAAGCTTCCTCCTTAAGCAGACGGAGCACAGAGGAGGTCGCTATGGAGAGCTGAGAAGGGGGTGCCATCTTGCGTCGATGTGTTGCAGGATAGGTATTTTGAGAATTCCTTTACAGGTGATGTGGTTCAAAATGTTTGACCGAGTTGGCTCACTCTGAATGCAAGGTCATAAAGTCATGCAATTACTATTTTGTCTATCCCAGCAGCCGCTTATTTACATTCTTTGCTACAAGTCCGTCGTTGGAAGCACAAATTGTGTGGACTCTGTTCCAGTCTAAGGTCATAACCACCATTAATCCAACTCCTCCAAAGGTGTTCACACGATGCCATAGACCCTTTTTGCGATGAAGAAACACGAGATGCCGAATATCAGCAAGCCAGCACTGACTAGCAAGATTGTTTAGTAGTGTTTTTCGAATTCGATATGCTACAGCGCGAGACTTACTACACCAGAACCAATCCAGATTTCCAACGTCTTGGCCAGGCACCAAGACGTTCATGCCCCACATGCCGGTCACAATGTTCATCGGCAAGACGATTGTACCTAGAACAGTGAGTTTGCCGAGTACATCGGCGGTTTGCTCCTGGCGCTCATTCATGCGAATATTGATCTGTGCGAGGTAATTGGAATGAGCCCGGGAGAGTAATCTAAAATGGTGTAAGCATAGATGATTGGAAATAGCATTTGAAAGGAGACTACTGAAACATACGTCTCGTAATGGCTCAAATTGCTCGTCATGGTCAGTATGTGATCCTGGATATCACCGAGGTATAAGCCGATCTCGCTGCGTGGTGCGATCTCCCAATGTTCGTTACATCTCTTCGCAAAGCCCTTGATGACATCCGCTTTATTCCCCAACAGTCTGTAGAGGCCCATGACTTTCTTCCGGCCTTCGCCTACACGACGGAGCATGTCACCTCCAGAACCGCCTGAAGTTGGTTCGCCGCTGAGAGATCGCTTTTCGCTATTGTTTGGTGTCTTTTCATTCTCGTCCTTGTCAATCGAATGGAGCTGTAAAATCTGGTCATCAATGTCGTCAACTTCTTCCTCAACCGACTGGATAAGAGGTGCAAAGACATCGGTAATATCATCAATTATAGCATAAGATATCCAGTCGGAACTAAGTATCAAGTAGTCCTTTAATTGTCGGATCCGTCGTCGCACATTGGCCGGATGAGGAGTCATTGAGAAATGAAAGCTGAGGACTCCTTCCCTGAATACCACGATGTACATGTTCACTGGCTCGAGATAGTCCTCGCTTCTGGCATCTTGCTCAAATGTTCGGTAGTTGACGAAGTAGTAGTTCCGAAACAACTCAACTTTTTCGCGTGCTTCTTGCATCATGATATCTTCAGCTGTCAACGGATGGATACCGAATGTCTTGGATAAGACACGCATTTCAGCGTCAGTAGGCGATAGAACATCCAGCCAAAAGGTAGGGCGTTGCCCATATCTCTTTGCCTTCTCTTTAGGAAGGGCTGAGCTTGACTGCTGTGGGGTCGCATCGCCGGAGCGATCTCGAGAGTACGATTCCACCTCGCCCATGATTGATGAGTGTCTCGTTTCCGTTCTGGATTGACTGTTTGGGCTCAATCCTCGCCGATCCGGCTTCCCGCTCGCATTCCCTTGTTGGCTCGTGATTTCTTCTTCATCTGAGGACGAATCACTGAGCTCCGGGGGGTCTGGGATGAAAAGCTCTCGGAAATCCTGGCCAGGTTGCAAGAGCTCCGAAATGGTCAGGCTGTGGACTGTACTCGGAAGCTCTTCGTTGAAGTAGGTGAATCTATATGGTGCGTCCTCCTCCGCACGATGCCAGCCATGCTTTTGTGGACGTAACCTACCGCCAACAAGCACTGGCTCACTTATCTTCTTTGCTCGGATACCTTCGCTTCGCACTTCCTTTTCTTCTCTGCTCCACTCGTCTAGTATCGATAAATCCGGCCATTGTCGGTGTCTCCTTCTACGCTGTGCACTCGAGCCATTGATCTCCGGTTCTCGGATGGAGTATTCGTCTTCACCAATCACTGACATCCCTTCAACTGGAAAGCAAACATCTTCCTCGGCCGGAAGCGCGACGGTTCGGCGTCTATGTAACATAGAATCCTTCTGGGGTGACGAAGGAGACGAATTGATAGAACCTTGGTCACGCTCATGGTGATCAACGTTGATAATCTGCTCACCGTTTGGAACGCTTGCGCGACGGTGGTCCGGAGAACGAGTGGGTATAGACCCTGTCACCATGACGTCGTCATATCCCATGTCAGGCCCAAGCTTTGGACTGCCAGGCACCGAAGGTGGATTATTAACATCATAGCTTTGATGGGGGCCTGCTGAGGTTTGTCGACTCGGGCCGCCGTTTCGACGTCTACTAGAGGTCGAAGTAGTAGTAGAAGACCTTCGTAACTGTGAATCATGGCGGGAAGACAGGCCTTGACCTGAGAACATCCCATAGCTAGATCCATGCCCCGACGTAGCACCATCATGATGGGAAGACGCGAGAAGGGGCGTGCGGTCATTGGTCAGAAGGTCATCAGCCTCGCTCTCGGCTCCATCCGATATGTGTGCGTGGTGGTTCTGGTGGCGTCGATGGACCCCTTCGCTTGAAGCTTGATGACTTGTATAGGACGGTCGACCTGTGTTTGTCTGTCCAGGTCGAGAGCCGTAAGTGCTTTGGTTCAACTTGCTTTCTCGACGAGGGCGCATCAATGGGTGTTCTCGATGATCAAGGAGTGCTTCGCTGTCTAAGCTAGTTGAGCTTAGATTCCTCCCAGCTTGCCCGAGTCTGTAGAAAGGCGGTCGTGGAGTATTCGAGCTCGAGGGCTCTCGTGAGTTATGGTTCGTAGCTACCGGGTGATCATCGTCACCATCCTCAGCAGCGAGCGCAAAGGATTGTCTTCTGCCCTTTTTCCTCTTACCGCCGCGATGATTCCGGCGTCTCTTGCTGGCGGCAGTTTGTTCGACTTGTCCAATACCGATTGTGTCTGACGTATTTGTTGTGTTGTTGGAAGGTTCTGAGGGTCTCTGGGAGCCTGTAGACGGATGGTTAAACACATCGGCGTTATCACCAATCTTGATTCTACTACCTGAGCGAGGTGCCGCCATGATGGCTAGAATGCGCGTTCTCGCAGACGAAGCAAATTAAACTGATGTCCTGGACGAATATGCTGACGTGGAAGCTAAAGGCATCGAGGGGAGCAGGTAGAAGCAGAATATGAATGCATTGATATCCTGAAGCGGGGTTGGTCGGACTTCCGTTGATCGATCCATTGAAATGGCGATTTCTGACTGGGGTTTATTTTTCCAGTCCAACCTAATTCCTTGAATCGTGGCGCAAAGCTTGGCACAACTCTTGGCATGCCCAAAAGAGCCGCCACTTTCTCAGGGTCCGACTCAGGCGAGTCAGGCGAACCGGGATACCATCAGCTCGGTGGTAAGATCCGTGGGCTCCTGGATCAAGTCTTTAACAAGATGCATGGAACATTGTTCGCGTGTACAGGTGCGATGTTATCATCAGTACTATGATCTCGATCTTGTTGCCCCATTGTCGCGATTGAAAAGTCGGCGGTTCCCCCACTTTTGGCACGATGATGAGAAAGAAACCATTTGCACATTGATTTTCGTCAGCATCTGCCGAGAAATCTATCAAAACGATAGGCGATTGTTCGCTGTATGCTACTGGGAGCTCAATCAACTCCAGTGTCTACAAAAGGTAGCAACGATCTATCATGCTGGAGCTGCAGCAGTGCAGACATTTTCAATGCGCACGCGACCTCTTTCCTCGCCTGCACTGGCTCAGGGACGGCTCAGGGACCAAACGCCACAATCTGCTTGCCACCACTGCACGTGTATGCAGACCTTGCATCTTAAGGTAACACTCGTCACACTGCAAATCAACTTGAGCAGTACACAATCTCCATCATCGCGATGGCGTTGAGAACGTGTGCTCAAGGAACGATTGTAGCGAAATCCTCATGATATTAATGAACGTCTAATTACTAAGTCCCGATGATCAGTATCAGTATATAATCGCAGCGGGTGTGTGTAGCGTCGAGAGTAGACTGTTCAATGAAGCTGGGTCACGGTAAAATTGTGGATCGGGCTACAGGCGCTCCGCACCTTAAGGCAAAGTGGTTCCAGATGGAGATGAAGGGTTCATCGTCAGCCTTGATATATTGGGGAGAGATTGTGTACAAGTGATGAGCGTTCTCATGTGCTTGGATGCAGAGTCAGTACTTCAGATTGGTTCAAACGTGAAATAAGTGATACAATAATGAGTCAGCGTAGAAGACCTTTCATGAAGAGGCTCATATGTACCTTACAGGTTGATAGGGCACAGCAACATTCAAGACTCAACTTCCAGTTCGCGCTTTATTCGACAGTCTTTGATTAGCATTATCAACCAACGTCCAACCCCTTTGACGTTCAATTGTTCAACCACCGGAATAGTTGAGTCCGTGCGCCAGTACATAAAGGTACACAAGATAATCTCTGGCATCAGCGACAGAGATCACTTGAAGAGTGGTAGAACGATGCGGCTCCGTCTGAAGACTAGCTAGTGGCTTGAATGCCAGATCTGGATGCGAAGAGGCGACGTCAAGACTTTTCATTTTGTGAGAGTGATTCAATTTCGGGGGCTTCAAAGTATTCCCTAGTACAATGACGACCACAAGACCGCATAAAACACTTTAAGAGGTGCAGTGATTACTTAGGCCTAGCTCAACAATTTGGGGCGAGGTGGCTCCTGTTGACGCTACCAACAATAACACCTGAATGTAGGACCAGGGGTTTCGGTACGGTTAGAATCAGAGAGGCAACTTTGCAGCCTAGCAAGGCCAAGCAATTGACGTTTGCTGCATCCCATCAAGGAGCTGCTGCCTCGCATCCTGTGATAGGTCTGCTCACAGTAGGCCATTCACGGTGACACGGTGTGTATTCAAGCGTGCATCATCCTTTGCCGCTAGGTATGCTCCAGGCGTACTCGGTCAGGCCGCAGACTGGCAAATATAGAGAGGTTGTTACAGAAAGTTCCCGAAGCGTGTATCAGATGGATTAGGTTTAGGTTAGCACGGCGAGCACGGTTAGCTCAGCGCGGCAATAAGGGAAGACTCGCGCTAAGCGACCAATAGCGCGTCTGGGATCAAAGGGCCAGGTGTTAACTTTTTGTGCAGGATATATTTGGTAGAGGCCACATGTTCCTCACACACTCTCAAATACACCGCAAGCCGCACCAAGAAAGGGCTCAGCTCATTCCTCTTTGTCTTCTAACGATCCTCCGTTGAGACATCACTGTGCCATATCAGCTGTTCCCCTTCACTTGTCCCCTTCACTCATACCTGGCCCGCCCTTTACATCCTCCAGTCAAAATGGCCGGACGGCCAAAAGCGACGTCGTCGCCCTTTGCCTGGACAACTGTCCTTTACCTTCTCCTTGTCTTCATCGCCCCCCTAGCTCTTCTCCAACCCGCCCAAGCACAAGATGAGCAAGCTCCACTAGGTAAAGATCTGGGCACAGGTAAGTAGTTCTTTTTGGAAGGGAGCTCGGAAGTGCATGCACTGATATTAGTCTTGAATCATCAGTTATCGGTATTGATCTCGGTACAACATATTCGTAAGTCCTCCCAGGTAGTTCCGTAGACATCACAAACACTAATAACGACATAGCTGCGTTGGTGTGATGCAGAATGGAAAAGTCGAAATTCTAGTCAATGACCAAGGAAACCGAATAACGCCTTCCTATGTCGCTTTCAACGATGAGGAACGGCTAGTCGGAGACGCGGCGAAGAATCAATACGCTTCAAATCCCCAAAGGACGATCTACGACATCAAGTGAGAACATACGCCCCTAGTGACATGATTATTTCAGCTAATGTACATGTGCAGGCGACTGATTGGCCGCAAATGGTCCGACAAAGACGTCCAAGCCGATGTTAAGCACTTCCCTTTTAGGGTCACCAACAGCAATGACAAGCCGGCGGTTACCGTGGAAGTCAACGGCAAGGACCGTTCCTTTACCCCTGAGGAGGTTTCCGCCATGGTCCTTGGGAAGATGAAGGAGATCGCCGAAAGTTATCTGGGTAAGAAGGTCGACAACGCCGTTGTCACCGTCCCAGCAGTACGTATTTTCCGAGCCCTTTTCCCATTCTTGGCACCTCACTCGAGCACGAAGACGTGTTACGGGAGCAATGAGCTTCATGAGACGCACCGTGCTGTTCAACGTCTGACCGAAAACGGAAATGCTGACTCTTGAATTCCGAATAGTATTTCAACGATAACCAGCGTCAAGCAACGAAGGTATGCATGATTTTCTGATATTTGAGTGGTTCCTTCGAACACGAGGATATGGAATCATGTCGTCTTCACTACCCTTAGCAACCTCCGCTACTATGCTCAACGCCGCCAAAAATTACATTACCAGCCAGTGACTAACCTAGAAATATAGGACGCCGGTGTCATCGCTGGTCTCAATGTTCTTCGCGTCGTCAATGAGCCCACAGCGGCTGCAATCGCCTATGGTTTGGATAAGACAGGCGACGAACGCCAGATCATCGTTTATGACTTGGGAGGAGGAACTTTTGATGTGTCTCTTCTCACTATCGATAATGGCGTTTTCGAGGTCCTGGCAACCGCTGGAGACACCCATTTGGGGGGTGAAGATTTCGATCAACGAATCATCACCTACTTGGCCAAACAGTACAACAAGAAGAATAGTGTCGACATCACGAAGGACCTCAAAACAATGGGCAAACTCAAGCGCGAAGTCGAAAAGGCTAAGCGAACCCTGTCGTCGCAAATGTCCACTCGTATTGAGATCGAGTCTTTCCACCAAGGAAATGACTTCTCCGAAACCCTTACCCGGGCCAAATTCGAGGAGCTGAACATGGACCTCTTCAAGAAGACCCTCAAGCCCGTCGAGCAAGTGCTCAAAGACGGTAAAGTCAAGAAGAATGAAATCAACGACATTGTGCTCGTTGGTGGTTCTACTCGTATCCCTAAGGTTCAATCTCTCTTAGAAGAGTTCTTCGGTGGTAAGAAAGCCAGTAAGAACATTAATCCGGACGAAGCTGTGGCTTTCGGTGCAGCCGTCCAAGGTGGCGTTCTGTCTGGCGCTGAGGGCACCGGGGATATCATCCTGATGGATGTGAACCCATTGACTCTTGGGATTGAAACCACTGGCGGCGTGATGACAAAGTTGATTCCTCGCGGTACCAGCATCCCCACTCGCAAAAGCCAGATCTTCTCCACGGCTGCCGACAACCAGCCAGTCGTGTTGATTCAAGTTTGTAGGTTACTGTTCCCTTTCAAGCATTTACCGCCACTGATAAACTTTGCAGTTGAGGGCGAACGTTCAATGACGAAAGACAACAATCTTCTCGGCAAATTCGATCTTACTGGCATTCCTCCAGCTCCTCGTGGCGTTCCTCAAATCGAGGTCTCTTTCGAGCTCGATGCCAACGGTATTCTTAAGGTTACCGCTGGCGATAAGGGGACCGGCAAAGCTGAAACAATCACTATCACTAACGATAAAGGTCGTCTTTCTCAGGAGGAGATCGACCGCATGATTCAGGAAGCTCAAGATTTCGCCGAAGAAGATAAGGCTACTTCAGAGAGGGTTACCGCCCGGAATGGCCTTGAGAATTACGCTTTCAGCCTGAAAAACCAGGCTAATGATGAAGAGGGTCTCGGTGGTAAGATTGATGAGGACGATAAGGAGACTGTAAGCAATATGTCGTTCCCTTCGAACATGATAAATGACTAATGACTCCTTTCTAGCTTTTGGAGGCGGTCAAGGAGGCTACTGACTGGCTTGACGAAAACGCGGCCTCAGCCACGACTGAGGACTTTGAAGAGCAGAAGGAGAAGCTTAGCAACGTCGCCTACCCGATCACCAGCAAGTTATACAGTGGTGGCGCGGGAGAAGCGCCAACAGAGGACGACGATGAGCCTGCGGGGAGTCATGATGAGCTATAGAGGACGGATGCATGTTCAAAAGGCTGGCTGATGCATATGGTTTTGGCGCAAAATGTAAAATACCGGCGCAGGCTCGATAAAAATGTAGACAATTTCATCGGTTCTTCGAATCGGAGCCTCACCCTCTTCAAATACCGTGCTGACTCGTGCGGGACCTTTTAATGCTAAATGCTACGACCTGACACTTGTTAGTGCTACTAGTAGGCTAATTCGCTCACTCGTCGCTCGTCTACTTTTTCTTGGCGCTCGAAGACAAATAATGCTTGCAAGTCCAATAAAACACAGAATGTCAGAGAAAAGGCTTGCACCCGTTGGTCATGCGGCAGCGTTAAACCTCCTGGACCTTTTTGAGTACAACCCAGTCTTCAACAGTCTATGCTTTCACCTTCCAATAAAGGATATCGTGCAGAGCACTATCTCACGTTCACGAGACTCTATTAAAGTCTAAACACTGGAATGTGGACAATGGTCTAAGGCGATTTGTGGACAATCCCCGCAGGCTTCGTAGCCAGTTAGGCCAGTGCAATACATTAATCAGTGGAAGTTTTGTCTTACAGTTCTTCGAACGAATCGTTTGGAAAAGTCCGACCTTGACATCTTCGTTAACCGGCATGATGCTCCCCGTCTTGAGGAATATCTTGTGCAAAAAGAAGTATACAGTCTTAAGAGAACGGCGGCCCACAATGACTATTCTATGGGCGGCCTCATGGAGGTAAGCCGAGTTTGACGTCCTATGTATGGGTTCTTTCCTTTGGGTCAGCCTTCGCGTTTCAAATCATGATCCGTAGAAACCGAAAGAGCTGGCTACACCTGCCCATGGATTGTAGTAGATTCTCCTTTTTGTTCAATCCTTATCATAGTTCGTCGAATAATGCCTGAACCTTTGAGACCATTCGATCATCTTCGTCTGACGCAAAATCGTCATGGATTGCGGGAACTACATCGTACCCTTCTCCGGGACAATATTGAGCTAAAGAAGTACGACAAGGAGATTCCTCGATGGTTTAAGGAATGGGAGGACTAACAGTGACCGAGAGTGGAAATCCGGTTGAGGAATACCAGATGATGTCGTGAGTCCAACGATGAAATCAATCGACGAGTGATGACACAGCGAGACGGAGAAGCGAGGGTTAACTCAAGGACTTGCACAACGGGTGCAAAGTAAACATGTAGGCGAGTGTCCCAGATGAAGTCGTCAAATCCAAGAACTGAAAAAAATTCCACACACCGAGGCGGACCGCGGAATGAACAATCATCCAAAAGAATTCGACACCAATCACTCGCATAAGCCCCTTACTGCTTTCGGTGCTACGCTTTATCGCACTACGTTACAGCAGACCCCATCGCACTTGACATCTAAGTGGAAAATTGGGAGCTTATTATTCCATCCTTGTTCTTGGTGAAAGTGTCCGACACGAGCAGCATGGGATAGATTGGAAGCGGCAGATGACCAATTCTTGCAGAGCACGTCTTTTCGAACAATGTAGACGTCGCCACATCATTTGAAGCATGAAGTTGTGATTCTGCCGGTATGCCATCTTACCACGGTCGCCATCCGTCTAGCCTCATCGTTATTTTCACCAAACCGTGAATCAGGCTCCTACCGAGTCATGGAAGCTTTCCCACCACCAAGTCCTCAGGTCAGCAAGCTATCACTGTAGAAAATTATCAGTATTGCGACAGCACAAAAGCGTAAAACTTTGCCATCTTATTATAGAATGTCTTCTCGCAGGTTACATGTTCGTGACTAGAGTACAATGACCATAAGAGAAAACCGGTTCCTGCCGTCAGTCAGGTACTTAGCGATCAGACTGCAATTGATTTGAGATAGACTAGAGTTATTGAAAACAGATGGTTGGCCCATGTCGGGAAAACGTGTTCGGCGTGTTTGACTGATTTCGCAAATGCCAATCCAGCGGTTACTCGACATTGGAAAAGTACATACCGCCCGACAGGGTTTCCTCGGAAACCTCGGCTTGGATTTCGTACTCTCTTTCGTCGAAAGGAAGTTCTAAACTCGTGGAAGCGTTAGAGCTGAGCGTTTCCGAGTATTGATACCAAGATCAGACCTGCAAGTAGCAGGGCATGTTAGTGCAATCCGAGCGTCGCTGCACACAATAATTTATAAGCCTGCCCATATGCCTCGTACGTCCTGGGTAAGATCTTCAAGCACATACATGTCTGTAGTCTTTCGTAAGAAATAGCATTGAAGGTGTGAGCCTGTTTACAGAAGATTGAAAGCCCGCTCGATTTCACCCATCGAGCAATCAAACGCCTTGCGGCCTACCGTAGTAATGCCTCCTCATGAACTCCGTCCATGCGCCTGCCCGGCATCTATAACCCCTAGCTCAGTCTTGCTGTCGAGCTTCTTTGATTGATACAGGAAGCCGAGGGCCCTCTCGTAGTCCGTCTGGAAGATCATCGCGTGCTTCGCCATGATCATCCCGATCAGTAAGCATTGGCTCAGCAGCTTCACCCTCCCCGGCATTGGCTTTCTCAGCTTCTGACTTGGCGATCTCCCTCATCTTCGTGATCTTGATGTAATTGTAAGCGGCGATGCTGCCAATAGTGACAATCAGACCGCTAATGTTGATTGGGGTCAATGGATCGTGGAAGACTATGCCCGCCGCTGAAATCGTAACAACTTCTTTGAAAATGCCACAAATGCTTAGTGTGACGACCGAGGTCCGCTGGAGTAATGCAAACTCGGAGGCAGTCATGAGGAAAGCCAGAACGCCGGGAAAAAGCAGGATACCAATGCCTTCGGGTATGCCTTTTTCGTGTACCAGCTTGCTCAGGCCTTTGGCGAGAGGGCCAAAACCCTCGATGGGAATGGCCATAATTGTCAACGCCAGAAACATGACAGGAGCGAGGAAAAATATGCCACTGAATGGATTGCTGGTGGCAGGGTTACGTAGCAGAAGGATCTGGGTCAATGACCATCGGAACCCAGAAAAGAATGACGAGGAAATCACTAGAACGAATCCGAGAGTGTTGAAGGCAGTCTCGCCGGCGACCATCATTACAACTCCCACGGTCATTGTTGCTATGATGAGGACCAACTTTATCGATGGTGTCTCAAGGCGAAAGAGAAATGCGAAGATAAGGATAAACGCTAGAGCGGAAGATTTACACATGGCTAACACGGACCATGAGCGTGGATCACAAGAACGGAGGGAGAGGACGGGCTCACTGAAGAAGGTGAGAGATATGAATCTCAGGCTCATGTTTCCAAGGCCTATGTCCAAGCCAGTGGCAGCCCCACAGGGCCCAATACGGGTCAGATAGAACATCCGTGTCATGAGTGGCTTTTCGGGTTGAGATAGGTCTTTCCTGGCATGACCATGATTGTGGGGATTCGAAATGCCGTCTGCCCTCGGACGAAATCTTGGTACAAAGTAGAGCACAACGCAAGCTAGGGTAAATTGGACAAGCATGTGCAAGCAGGTCGTAAATAGAGGGTAGTGGAAATCAAGAAATTTGTCTGAGAACATCCACTTGTTATACTAGAACTACCATCAGCGGCGACGGCTGCATTAAAAGAGGACTCAGGACTTACGATTGAAATCGAAAGTGAAAAGGCATACCAAGAAGCAATGAGCAAGGAATTAATCAACAATGCTTTGATAACACTCCTATCCGCTGAGTCATGTTCTGGCTTTGAGACACTGGGAACACCAATGACTCGCTCTTTAAGAAGAGTGTTTCTCCGCCGCTTTCGTTTTCTTCTCCCGATGTCCTTCTTCGCCAACGCGGCCTCTTCATCATCTGTAAAGTCATTTTCGGAGCTTATGTTACTCAGCTCCACATCATCGCTTGTAGTCCAGGAGGAAAAGTCGGAACTTTCCCCGTCGTCTGAGGAATGGGTCATGTGCTTGCGGCCAGATAGATCTTTGGAGCCATTCGCGCCTTTTCCGCGCTGTCGACGAGATTTGGATTTGGTCTGTCGGGTATCCGCAATGCTGCCGTTTGCATGCTTCATCAATGCCTTCCTTCTTCGCGCGTCGCCTGCGCTGTCCATGTCAGGTGGTGTTGGGGGGTGAACATGAGCGAAGACTTTAGAGCCTTGGCTGTCTAGACTTGATCCACTGGATGATGAGAGTCGGGGCGAGCTTATGGTTGGTAGGGGGAATCGATCGGCCGGGTAATGCTGCTCGGAATCATTATGGAAACCCTTTCTAAAGGGTGTGTTGTCCATGTAGGTGGTCTAGCTGTTCGATAAGTTCCTGGCATGAATACGTTCCTTGGAAGCCACTTGGAACTAGTGCCTAAGCCGCATTTGATGTGCACAAGGATTCGATCTAATCGAGGGCGCGGCTAACCCAGGAGAACACGTGAGCGAAAGAGAACATATCAAGGTAGCTGCCCCTGTGGTCTTTATGGTGTGTATGCTGCTTTAGGAAACTATTGAGGACGGTGGTGCTGCAGCTGACCCAACAGGCTGATTTCAAACAAGAAGCCGACATGGCGTTTCTGGCATATCGCGACTTCACCTTCTGTCAGAGTCATTTGGATCACTTCAAGTCACTTACAGTCATAATCAATCACATCAAGGTATAACAAGACAATATGGGGCAATCTGAATAGCTTGGAAACTTCTATGGACTGTACAAGATCTATGCACAAGATTTGATCAATTTGAAGCCCAAAACCTGAGTGTTTTTGCGTCGCTTCGCAGCAAGAAAGAGTCATCAGGCCTAAATTCACGCTTCTTTGATTGCACATCATTCTTGCCCGTAAGTGTTTGCCTCGTTGTTTTATGCCTGATAAGTCGATGCTGACACGTTGCCTCCTCGTCCAGTCCAGTTGACGTGATTGTATTTTCCTTTGGGATACTTCTCACTAGCGTGTTCCGGTTTGATCTGGAAAGTATGTGCCCCGAAGTAGTCTCGCTGCGCTTGAAGAAGGTTGGCAGGTAGGTCTTTGGTACGATATCCATCGTAGAAGCTCAATGCGGTGCTGAAAGCTGGTGTTGGGATACCCCACAAGGCGCCCTTGCTCACAATGTCTCTCCACCCGGGCTGAGCCTTGTGGATAGCCTTGTTGAAGAAATCATCGAAGAGCAGATTCTCAAGATCCGGATTGTTACGATACGCCGAGGTAATGTCTTTGAGGAAGACAGATCGGATGATGCATCCTCCACGCCACATTAGGGCAATCGACGGTTTGTTTAATTTCCATTTGTACACACTTGCTGCCTGAGCACCTGTTAGCGTTGCAAAGACTTGAAACGCTTGCGATTTCTTACGTTCTGGATTAGCATGAACCCCTGGGCATAAGAGATGATTTTCGATGCGTATAAGGCTTGTTCCAGGTTGTCAATGAATTCCTCTTTATTCCCCGAGAACTGCGGCTTGGGGCCATCCAGCACGCTAGCTGCACGACCACGCTCTTCCTTGAGCGAGCTCAGACATCTTGCGAAGACCGCTTCACCAATCAGAGTCACAGGCATACCGAGATCGAGTGCGTTGATTGCCGTCCATTTTCCTGTACCTTTTTGACCCGCCGAGTCAAGGATTTTCTCGACGAGGGGTGAACCATCGTCGTCGTCAAATTTCAGAACGTCGCGAGTGATCTCGATTAAGAATGAGTCAAGAACACCTTTGTTCCACTTCTCAAAAACATCAGCCATTTCCTTCGCTGAGAGCCCTAGACCGCGCTTCATGATATCGTATGCCTATATTAACATCAGTCATACCAAATACTCCAGTGGATCTAGCTAGTCGCGTTAACATCCTTACCTCACAGATCAATTGCATATCGCCATATTCGATTCCGTTGTGGACCATCTTGACATAATGTCCGGCGCCTTCGTCCCCGACCCAATCACAGCAAGGCTCACCGTCGCTCTTGGCAGCGATGGATTGGAAAACGTCCTTGATGTACGGCCAGGCTTCTTCGTTGCCTCCAGGCATTAAGCTGGGCCCATAGCGAGCACCTTCCTCCCCTCCGGAAACACCAGTCCCGACGAATCGGATACCCTTCTCCGCCAACATCTTTGTTCGACGATTGGTGTCCGGAAAATGTGAGTTACCCCCATCAATGATGATATCTCCTTTTTCAACGAAAGGTAGTAAGGCATTGATGAAATCGTCCACTGGTGAGCCGGCCATTACTAGCAACATCATGCGGCGTGGTTTCTTCAGCTTCAGGACAAACTCCTCTACAGAATGAGCGCCAACAATTGATTTGCCTACAGTACGACAGACGTCAGCTCTAATGGGAATACATGGAGCTCAATGACGGACAGACCCTTGGCCTCGTTGTCTAAAAACCTGTCCACCTTCTCCACCGTACGATTGAAAGCAACGATGGTGAAGCCATGATCGGCGGCATTCATGATCAGGTTCTGGCCCATGACGGCCAGACCAATAAGGCCGAAATCACCACTTGGAACAGTGCGCGCAGGTCCCCCGACATTGATGCCGGCGAGACGGGCGCTACAGTCAGCCCATAATTCTATCAACAGAGTTCGAAGTGGCCAACAATCAAAGAGGCATGTCAGAAGTGACGTGGACGGGGTAAGGGATTCGGTAGTGGTGGCAGTGGGAACAACGAGGGCATCTGGGGACTTACACTGCCTTGTCAGCCATGTTGAATTCCTCTCTAAGTCGTCAATGGTGATTGGTATTTTTTGGATTGCAGTTTAGCTGAAGTTGTAGTGAAGTGAACGTTGTACTGTCTCTGGCATCAGCAAACAAAAGGCCTCAAGCAGTAGCTGAGTAGAGGGGTTTTTAGTCATGGGCATCCCACCTTTATCCGGAAGTACGGCCCGCTCGCGATAGAATTAGCCAATCCATCCTTAGAACCTTTCTCATCACTTTCATCACCGCTTCAAGTCTGCCTCGAGCCTCGCTGCACCTGCTCCAACATCATCACACGACTGACAAGACCAGCCATCTGGCACTCGTCCACATCAGTCAATACAGCCCCCGTATTCCCGTCAGGATTATATCGGGTACAACAATCCCCAGCCAGATTGTTAGAGTCGCGTCTCTGGGGCCCAAGGTACGTACCTGTCAAACCCCAGGGCGTATCAGATCAGCCATTCATCATGTCCTATCCACCACCTCCAGGTCCAGGTCCGAAACCCTCAACTACCTCCACACCTCAACCTCATGCCTCACTCCCACCTCGTCCCCCGCCAGCTGCCGGCCCATCTCTGTCCTTCAAACCCGCCTTTACCAACACACCATCATTTTCTCCTGGCGCTCCTGGAACAAGAGGCTACGATGTGGCACCGAGCAAAGGAGGCGGCTCGCAGTCGAATGGCTTTGGCAGCTTCACAGGATTTCAACCTCGATCTGTAGCCGCTGGTAATCAGTCATTTCGAACCCATACCCCAGTTGTTTCGGCGCCACCTGCACCACCTACAGGCTTCTCAGCTCCTCAACCAGCCAATCCTCACGGCCCATACCAAGTGCAACCCGGCTACCAGCAACCGCCAACACCATCTTACTACCAACAGCCTCAAGAACAGCCCTATGTTGAACCGACGCCCCCTCAAATCCGGAACCCATTTCCACTCCCCGGACAAGGACCTAATGGTCGAGGTATGGGCCGAGGGCAAGAAATAGATCCGGAAATGGAGGCTCAGATCGCACAGTGGCAGTCTGCATATGCCGGCAAAGACGACTCTTCGCGAAGCCAAAATCGCTCGTTTGGAAGTACTGCGACATTTAGCAGAAATACCGGCGAAGGAAGTGGCTCCGCGACTTTTGCCAACTCTACACCTCTCGGGACGCGTGGCGCCGATGGTACTGCCACGCCAATGACCAGCTCTGCGATCAGCTCTGCTGCAAATAACGACACTGGCGTGGCGGCTGTAGTGACAGGGGCGGACGGCAAGCAAAAAACTGTCATCCGAACCGGGGGTGGAGAGAAATGGCAGGACCCTACGCTGCTAGAATGGGACCCCTCCCACTTTCGACTCTTCGTTGGGAATCTAGCGGGGGAAGTCACAGATGACTCTCTGCTGAAAGCTTTCGCCAAATTCCCTTCTGTGCAAAAGGCACGAGTGGTGCGGGATAAGCGTACAACAAAGAGCAAAGGCTATGGGTTTGTGAGTTTTGTGGATGGTGATGAGTACTTCCAAGCCGCCAGAGATATGCAGGGGAAGTACATTGGGAGTCACCCGGTTCTTTTGCGGAAGAGCACAACCGAGATCAAGGCGGTGGTGCCGCAGGACAAGAAGAAGGGGAAGGGAGGGAAAGGCGGTCATGGTGGTAATAAAGTGTTGGGTGGCGCTGGTGTCCAGAAGAAGAGCAACAAGACTAAGGGTGGTTTGAGGGTTCTGGGATAGAGCACTTCCATTTAAGCCTTGAGATATTTGAGCGATGATACCATAGAGCACGATGGCGGTTCCAGATTATTGAGTCGGGGCAGTGGGAACTACCACAATGAAACCTATAGAACGGGCTGTTGTTACTAGAGATGGTGTAAGAGACCTGAGGACATGCGTCCGACTAGTAGAACACTCCACCAGCAGCTGCTGGGCCCTACAAATTCGAAATCTACCCCTCAAAGTAGATTTGGAGTCCTCACTCCACATGCTTGAATATGAACGCCTTAAGAACACGCCCCAGCTCCACGCTAGATGCTATCAGAAGCCTTACCAGCCTCAGAAATGCTCCATGCCACATCTTCAGACCTCTTAGCTCATTCATATCCCGTGTAATGACCCTCGTGCTCCTTCATATCAATTCAGATGTGTTCATCAGGCCACATAGCGATATGCTGCCGGCTCCTTATCCTCTATCCTTGCTAAATAGTCTCGGTCGATTAAGCTCTCAATCCTTGCCTTGATCATTACAGGATCTGGCTTAAAGCGTAACAAGAGCTGTTGGATCGCTTCCGTTACAAGGTTCTGGTGTGAGAGCTCTTTCCGTTGTCTGTAAATACAAGGTTAGTACACCTAGAGCCTGGGTGTTTTGTAATTCGAGACGAGAGGATTGAGAGCACGTACTTCATAATCCTCACAAGGGCCGCTTCAATCGTCCCGGTCCTTGCATCATCGATCTTCTTCTCGGTGTCCTTCCGTTCGCTCTGTTCTTCCACCCTGTTCCCGCTGGTCACAACGCCTATTTTGATCTTTTGGAACTGGCTGTGGAAATGCTCGTTGAAAAAGAACTTGTCTGTGAGCTTGACATCTTTGCTCATGGGCTCTTTGGTCAACACGCGTGTTTTGGGTGCCACAGCCAACGACTGCAGATTGCGCATAAGTTCGTTCATGGGTATGTTGGTCTTGTCTTGGATTGCTTGACAAGTATAGGAAGCGTCGGGGGGGAGGTCGTTGAAGAGAAGGAGTATCACCATCGCGTAGGTCGAGACATTGAGCTCCCTAGTCTTCTTGGTACCTTTCATTTCGGGAAAGTAAGCACGTATGTCTGCGGTACCCATGTTGGCTTGCCAAGTAAGTCGCCGTCCGCTGTGCTTGTCAAGATAGTATTTCTCGAAGCCCTGCTTTATCCTCTCAATCTGCGAAGGAAAGATGCACAATGGCCGTTGTGTTTCGTCATCCCTATATGAAGGGCCCATGGTGTCTAGAGGCCACATGGTACTCGTTAAGACATTGACATCTATGTCAGCTCGTTTCGGATCGGGGTCTCCCAGTTGGCAAACGTGCTTCTTATACTGTGCACTCAAGTCCTCTGAGACAGCCATATCCTTGAACATGGCCTCAATGCGTTGGGTAAACGTGTTTCCAACCTCCATCTTCATCTTAGAAATCATTTGGCGTTCCGCGTCCATGCTTACCGATCGCTTCATCAATAACCTCTTGGATAGATGCTTCTTGTAGTACTGCTCGAACATATCCTTATCCTGGATGTATCGAAGCAAGGTAATTCCTCTGTCGAGCAAGGCGTCAACCTCGTTCTCGGTCTTCCCTTTGATGCCTTTCTTCAAGTTCTCATCGAAAAATAGCGAAAGATACTCCGAGCTCCGTTCGAACTCGTTGATAAAATCAGTAAAACTCCGCGCAAACGCAGTCTGGAGGCCTTGATCGGCCGCGAAAGCATCATTCAAGACTTTATCGTATTTTCCTTTTAATTGGAGGATGTCGTCAACCCATCTGATGGCGGCCGTGGTTTGCATATTCACGGGTTTATCTGTTGGTACCTTTCCATCTCCTTCCGGTTTATCGACTTCAGGCTTGGAAGGGTTGGTCGCCGGCGCCTGGCTGGGATTGAGCGCAGAACGGTTGATTTCTTTTCCTAAATCTACGATCCTTGTCTGGACAGCCTTTCTCAGCTCATCCTTCTTGGGATCAACCCTAGATATGAGTTCGAAAACCAGTTGAAGCTCGCTCAAGCGATCATTATCCAGCATGTATTTGACTCCACTTGGCATTTGGATCACGACCGCTATGTTATTCATGATCAGCTCCTCGTCGACTACGAGCTTAACCTTCGGAGATGTTAGAGCTGACAAGGTTGACCGACATCGATCCTGCTCTTCTTCAGCTCGCTTCATAGCATGCCTACAGAAGGTCCCGGCATCTGCTTCTTGGATTAACGCTACCCCTTCAGCCTTGTAGAAGTCCCGCGTTGCCGACAAAAACGCTGGCTCGAACTCAGTCAAATAGAGCTTCAGAGTCTCCTCCTCTTCCTCGGTCTCGTAAAGACCTTCTAGCATATAGGCGCAAGATCGGATCAGGGGCTTGTCTATTATGTCGCCTTCCCTCTCCATCCGGATCTGATCTAGCATAACTGAGAGAAGAACTTTAATCATTTTGGTATTTGATGTTGAAGAAAGAGGCGCTCGAAGAATGAAGTCGCGGAATTGGGCCATGGCAGCGGCAAACACAGACGGCTTTCTGTTGTCGGTACAGTAGACGCGCTCCTGGGGTCATTGTCAGCTATTGTCACTCTTTTCAGAGAAGGGCAAGCTAAAACTGAAAGACCCTACCATATACATCAGTATGTCCGAAGTCATGTTCATACACAAGTTGTGATCCTCCCAAGCTCGCTTTAGTGCTACCAGCAGCTTTTCCCCAGCAGCTCTTCTCTCATTTGCTGTATTGACTGACGATAACCCAGGATTCTCTACCAGGAGCGCAGGTGAGAGATCCTCCTTGATTCGAGGGAGAACCTTCTTTGTGAGCCAGTCTTCCTCAAAGTCCTTGACCCTAAAATAAAGCTGCTCCCCTAGTTTTTTCAACACCAGCTTGTAAGCATTACGGTACAACGCTTCGAACGAGAGCTGAGAGGCGTTCTTAGTGTGTATTTCGCGTAAAGAAGAGGCCAATATAGCCCAAGTCTCCTCGAAGTCGACTGCATCGTTCGTGCCTAAACCCTTTGGTAGTTTGCCGTTAGTTCGGTTTGGTAACCAGTTGCTAATTTTCATGTTTGAGAGAAATGGTAGGGATAATGGGGAGAGAATTTACTGGAGAAAGTGTTCATGGGCCCAGTGAGCTTGTGAGAATTGTTGAGAGGTGAACGACATTTATAGATAGGCGCATGGGGAGGTGAAGCCCACTTACTCTTCTGGGAGGCCGTATCTTTGTCCGACCTCTGCCTGCTAACATCATGATTGCCTACTGTGAATTATAATAATATGAGTTATCGGAGCCCTCAGTCCATGTTTCGCCGATGTTGATTTTGGCATGTGAACTGAGAGGGGCGGTTGATCGTGACTCAACTTTGGTTATAAGCTCAAACATGGATGTTAGCAAGCGTAAGAGCGATTCACCAATACGTGTTTACCTCACTGTCGTAGTTTCTACAGTCAATTATTCGTGAGTAAAGGAATAAATGAAGCTTCACTGATTCGCGATTCTTGAACTGCGGAATCGCTCCGCTTTTTCAGAAGTTGTGACATCAGTCTTGAGCTGTCAGAAGCTTCAACGGCATCAACAGAAGTTCCAGCATGAGACGAAATTGGGGTCCAGGTTCTTTCTTATGGCAGCTTCAAACTCTGCGGTGTTCTCCTCACACCGTCCGACGCTCATATTGCACACGCCCACGCACGCAGTGCTTCATTGCCTGTCCAACAGCTAAACCTCGAATCCCGTCCGCCAGCTTCACGACTTCCCCAACCGCAATCCCCCCACATAACGAAGAATCAACAGCATCATCGCACCCACCAAGTTTGACTTCATCCTCTGCAGCGTCATCTCCAGCGCCGTCTTCGGCTTCTTCGACTGTATCCTCGGAAGCTCCCATAGAATCGATCAAACGACCATCTTACCAACTTACTTTTACATGTAAACCCTGTAAGGAACGCTCGACGCACGAGATTTCTAAGCAGGGATATCATTATGGAACCGTGTTAATCACTTGTCCGGGTTGCAAGAACCGGCATGCCATCAGTGACCACTTGAAGGTAATGCTACTCAACATCAAGCATCTGCAGCGTTCTATCAAGACTCTATCACGAGAGCGGAACATGGCTAACATCCACATCTTATAGATATTTGCGGATCAGAGCTTTACGGTAGAGGACCTTATGCGAGACAAGGGTGAGCTCGTTAGGAGAGGAAACATTAACAGTGACGGGGACATTGAATTCTGGGACAACGAAGGGAAAGTACCCGACAACTGAAATACCGAGCAGCCTTTCATTACTGCCCGGAGGTTAAGGCATTTACAGTCTCTAGCCCAGGTTACATAGACCTTTGATGTCTTTAAGAACTGTGGAGTTAGCTATTTCATCGGAAACCCACCAGGGGGGACCGTTGGCAAATTCGCCGACACGAGCCGACATATTGATCGAACGGCTCCTACATCGGCCTGTTAAGAGGCACTTACCACTAGGAGATGCGCCTCGAAATAATATCATGAGGATCTCAAAATCTCTGTGGCGTACGGATCCGGCTAAGTAAGCATCTAAGTCTAGGACATCTCTCCGCTTATCCTTCCCTGAGGTAAAAGTTTTGATACGATAATCACATTTGGCACGAAGTAAAACCTAAGCTGAGCCTAGATGCTCGGTTTCTCCTAGTAAGCGCCGCGCTATGCAACACTCAAATGTACGTACATCATGGATTCATGGGTCTGACAGATCACCAGCCTCTCCGTCTGCCCCTTTCTCCTCCACTTCTTTCCTTCCTCTTTTCCCGTTTCTTCTCTCCTTTCCTTTTCTTCAGAGCGCCAGCTCTCTCAGGCTCGGCGACAACTTCAATCCTTCGTTTCACTCTCCGGCCTTCTCTTCTTTCTTTAACGCCTTCTCTGACCTTAGCCAGGTTGGCGATGTATTTAGTGGTACCAAATTTCCTTTGCAGCAGGGTCATGATCTCTGTGCTATTCGCTACTAAGGCTTTGTACGATGTGTTGAATGCCTCGTCGGAGGAGAACGGTGTAGGGATTGATGGGTCAGTCAGGTTGTGAAGAGGTAATAAGATAGTCTGGATGGAGTCTGCGACCACAGACTCGTGTAGGTGATTGCAGAGCGCACCAATAATCTGCAGAGCTGCTTTCATGGGCGTCAAGGCTTGAGCTTTGGTTGTCACAGGCCCACGTCGAATGATAGCTGAGGCCCGCTCGTATATGAATTGAATAGCGGTTTTGCGAGTTTCAGGGCTCGGACTCGGATTTTCCTCTTCGGCATCGCTGTCAATAATCTCCATACTTGTTTCTGTGTGGTCGTTTACACTGCCTGTTGATATATCGCTAAAATTTCTGCCCAGAAACACCAGATTTCGAACGCTCTGGCTTGCAAGATCTTCGTTTGAGCTAGAGACTCTAAGCGACCTCAAGGAGATCCTGGCAATCGCAATCATCTCCTCCGCTGTAAGATAGAGGCCACCCGAGCCTTTTAGTGGAAGCCTAGCACCTTCACTGCCAGCATTCGTCCTTGCGAAATCCGCGAACAATGCGCCTAGCACTTTGGCACTGGAGAGCTTCACCCATACGTGAGGAAAAGCAAGACAGTGTCGAATGGCGACCCAGGTCGGAGCGTTCGTGGCGGAGAAAGCTATTGTTGGGTAAGCCTGGCATATCTTGAGGAAAGCTTGCAAAGCAAAATAAAGCACCTCCCAGTCAGATTCAGCACTATCTTTGACGGGAGTCTTGAATATCTCCAGTAATCGCGGTTGAAGAATGGATAACTCTCGCTCGCCTTTCGACCCAGCAGAGTCCAGGAAGATACAATAGACCTGCAGCGCCACTCTAACCAGTAGAGTTTGATCGGTTTGACCCAGCCAAGATCGAAGCATCACCAGGAAAGATTGTTTCCGTTCACTATCAGCTTTTTCAAACACCGTCTTTAATAATGTGCCGGCCATTTCCCGACAGTCAGCGGACTCATCATTGACCATAACCATCACAAGAGGCACGAAGAAAGTGCTCAAAATGTCCTGAATGAGGTTTTCACCAATCTTTGAAAGGAATAAGTGGATTGCTTCCATCACTGACTGCCGGCCCTCTTGATGCTTGTAATCGAGATTGCTGACGAGAAAAGCAATCTGTTTCGAAAACCTACCCTTCGCCTGAGGATAGTCCTGTATGAATTGGAAGTAGATGCTTCGAGCGACATCACGGGTACTTTTGGTCTGATTCGTTACCATCATCGCAGCAACTATATCAAAGACCTCGTAGACCTCGGTTATTACCACTTTTCGAACCAAGATAGCTTTGAGGAAGTTGAAAGCTACCCCTTGACGATCTGGCTCATCCAAATCGGGTATCAGTCTTTTAAGGAGGTAGGCGAGGTCGGGCTCCCTGACTTCTATCCGTTGCCGTTCCCGTAATATGGAGGAGACCAACTTCAGCGCTGCTTGTGCCAGTTCTGAACTCATTGACGTTGCACCTTTTACGATCTTGACACATTCCGAAATGTAAACGCCTGCATTCTCGTCGATCTCCTTTAAGGGTGTTTTGATTATGGTTGCAAGTAGGCGAAGGGCCGACACTTGGATCTCTTCATTCAACTGGAGTATTGAGTCCCCAATGATTGGCATAAAACCATGGATGTTGGATGGGGTCTGCAGCACGTCAAATTTGTGTAAGAGGGAGCGAAGTAAGTCAAGAGCAAATCGAGCGAGCTTGTATCCGTATGACGAGGTGCTGCCACGGCTGCCGTACTTACTCGCTCCTTTCATGTTGATGAGGAAGCGCTTCACGCGATGATCCTCCTTAGCCACTTTTTCTTCTTTTCCAGTCTTGTAGGTCTCACGAATGACCTCGTGGCAAAACACCAGAACCCGACGGTCCTTGACCTTCTCGTTCCTCAGGAGACCAACACCTAAACGACGCAGCAGCTCATCGATCTTCTTCACAATCTTCAGGTCCAGGCGCTCTTGAAGCAACGTCTGCAACGGCGCGATTAAATGGACGAAGCTGTCGATGCTCGTGACTTTGGCAATGAGTTCCATGGAATCATAGCTTTTACTGCTTTTAACTTCTTTCATCTTGCTGATATATTCCTCAGCGTCCTTTTCTTGCCCAGTCACCCCGAAAATGTCATCCATGAGTACGGACACGATTTGAGGAAGACAATAGTCCAAATCCCCAGGCTTATAGATGTTTGCGGTAGCTACCAGAATTGCGTGGACTGTGAATGATAAAACGTGGAGCTGATAGCCTTTGGCGAGTGAGGTTCGTAGTTCTTTCAAGATGAAACCGAAGCAAATGGGACCTATGAGCGTCGATATCTCTACCAACGTTTTACGGGTCAAATCCCTGGACTCTTGGGCTCGGCTACGGAGAATATTGCAGACGTCTGTCAAGACTAGAGGCAGGTAATCTTTGAGCATGGCGACAGGTAGGAGCTGTAATAATTTGACAATCGAAACTGCTACTGGCACTCGAAGGCTGACTGTGGATTCATCTTTGTCATGTAAGTATTTGTTCAGAGGCGGCAAGAGGTTTTTGACCAGGTCGTCTGTAAGCCTATCCTGTCTGGGCATTGTAGCGGCTAAGGTAGTCCGAATATCTGGTGTAGGCTGCCGTACAGAATCTGTACGGCCTGCCTCATCTTGAGGTGACTGGGACCCTTTAGTCACAGCCGCACGGTTCAGTGCATCAGTGATGACTCCAAGAAGCTTGATGACAGTCTTCTCCAGGTCTGGTTTGCTTTGGATGTCAGCTGTAAACCTTCTGAACATGGCCCTAAACTGTGGCCACTCGAGAGACTGTGCTAAGATGCCAATTGTAATGACAGCCTCTGCGCTCAAATTGTGAGCGCTCTCGTCGTCAGCCTTGTCAAAGATGAAATGTTCTACTAGGGGAATGAAGAAATGAGCAACGTTCGCACTACGTAAACTCCCTTTCCCGGCTTCCGAGGCTAGGCGACGTAAAGCACGCTGTCGACGATGCTGCTGTATATGTAGTATATTCAAGAAGAAGGATGCTTCCTCGTCATCGTTGCAGAGAAGCGCAGACATATCATTGAATTCCCCCATTCCGGATTGCAACGAACAAGATGCGCCATAACGGATAAATACTCTGCTCGTACTAGCTCTGAGGGATCTAGTATGCCTTTACGAAGTGCTGGCATTAGAATCGTGCGTACAATTCCATAATCTGTGTCGTCTTTACTCGCAGTAGGCACCTTGTTTACCTCTACAAACCGACGAAGTGTATACGATGCGCTGGCACGTATTGCTAATTCTTCACGATCTCTGATGGAGAACAGCATGTTGTAGACGATTGGACGCCATTGCTTCGAAGACAAGGACTGGTACTGGGCCTCATTGATACTACTGAAAGCTCTCAGGCGAGCCTCGAAATCTGGCTCATCGAGCTTCTGTGTAGAGAATGCGTTCAAGTCTGTACACAAGTCCGTAATCTTCTGAAGTTCAACATCTCGTTCTGCTAGGACATTTAGGATTCTTGCGAGAGACTGTCGGTTGACACGATCTTGGAAAAACGCGAATAAAGATGAGATCGTGTTGAACAGACGATCCTGCAATGCTCCAGCAGTTTCATTATCAAGTAAGGGCACAAAATGCTCGACGACTTGTAATAAATTACCCTTTGACTTGGGCTTTACCCGATTGGAAGGTTGATCCAAGAGAAAGCTTGAGATCTCGAGAAGGTTTCTTGTCTCGGACGAGCCTTCCACAAGCGGTGCTACTGATGCAATAAGGCTGATGGCCGATTCAAGAACTTCTCTGGCAGGACTCTTGTGAAGAAGGTTACCGACGGACTTCAAGACGTAGTCCAGGTGTGGGCCGAGCACTCCACGGAGTATGACTTTACTAGACCTTTGTTGATCGTCCTCCATTTCAGAAGACGCTATTGACGATTCAATAATCTTTTTTAGAATTTCGTCCAGAATGAAGAGTTTGACCTCGTCTTTAGCAGACTCGATGTCTAGACACGCTACAATAGACCTTAGGACCGTTGAATTATACTCAGAAAAGAGAGTGACTGTTGCTTGTGAGGAAGCCCACGTGGAAAATAATTGCAATAACCCTGAAACGGATTGAGACGTCTCAATAGCTAATTTTTCCAGTCGTGGGTTGATCAGCTCGTTGAATATCACAGGTAGGTACTGCTCAAGATCCTGTAGCATGCAATGCTTGAATATTAGTGTAAGGCATTGCAAGCCTTGTTGCCGGATGTCCTTCAGCATTGAAGTTTTGAAGTGTCCAGAATTATCACGTAGTACCTCCTCCTGCTGGTCACGGCTCAGGACGCGGGCAGCTTTGATGAGACAGTAGAGTAAAGCATCCATCAACTTCTTCACGAGGGGTTTAAGTCGGTCTCCAATTGCCTCGAGCATGTTCTTCATCATATTGACCAGTCCGACCTGTTTTCGAGTATCCAGATACTCATAATCTATCGTGTGCAAGGCGAGTCCGCTTTTATCGACTACAGTTACGTAGGCAAGTGGTCCCAAGGCAATATTGACGAATTCATCCAGGTCTTGCGGTTCAAAACGTGCAATCGCTTCAAGTACCGCCTTTCGCTTGATGCCTTGACCTCTTCTGCCTGTCGGTCCTGATCTGGCGGTGACCTTTCCATAGAGAATTCGTAGAAGAACCGGCATGAGAATTTGACGGTGTTCGCCTTGTATCGTGCTATCACGTTGATCCACGTTAACAAATATCGCAACCTCCTCACGAAATCTTGCGTCGTCCAAAAGGTTCAGCAAATTCTCCTGATAAGCAACAATACTTGAGTCTTTCCATGCCAGAATTGCCTGTAGTGCAGATTTTTGTATTGCGACGTCTCCGCTGGCTAGCAGATCCAAGAGCGCCTTATGAACCTCTGATGCTCGATACAAAACCTTTGGATTGACAAAATGACCAAAGAGATCCAACATCGCCTTGCGGTCCTTCCAAGCTAAACGTGGAGAGCCAGACGAGTCAGGTAAACCCTGCGCGGTATCTTTTTCTGGGCGGAATACCTCTACACTATCTTCTGATTCATCAGCCGCCCATCGCAGGAAAATTGGCACAAGTTTTCTTGAATATTTCTCGGCGATATGAGGATTCCCTAACAGAACTTTCAGAGCTAGTGATGGCGCGTTGGCCGGTACATGCGATACGATTCGGTGATCGACTGTAAATTTCTCAGAGACCGCTTGTGATGCATCTTTTAGCCCGATTGCATGTGCGCTCATCATAGCCTCTACCTCAGATAGGTTTGAGCATTGGAAGGCACTTGAAGCCTTGCGATATCCTGAAGCACTGGGCAGGAGATTTGGGTCCTCATCACAAGAAGGTGTACCATCTAACCATTGGAAGGCAAGGGTCGATATCACACCCTCACCAGGTTGTGCACCCGAGATGTCTCTCAATACCTCGATTGCATCACTGCCGAGCTGTGAAAGCTTGAATGTCAGTAGACCAAAGCAGAAGTGCGGGATGGCCTTCAGCAACCAATGATCTGGTGCAATCGCTTTGTATTGAACTGAAAGCTTTCGTACATGCATGGAACCTGCCCGCGCGGATTGCAGGGTAAGTGGGTTATCTTCGATCAATAAGGCTGTTGCTAGAATGTCGGCAGGCTGATGATAGATATGGCCATGCAATGCATCTAATATCTGCAGAGAGAGCCTCCGCAAGTTATGCGAAGATGAGTGCAAATTCTCCGCTATCGACCCAATAAGCGGTTCTAAAACGTTACTGGCTTCCTTGACTGAACGAGTCTCCAGTGAAGTTAGTACAGCTTCTAAGTAAGGCGGCAGGGTCCCAAAATGGGCAACCGCTTCATAAAGCGCAGGCCAGATCTGCGACGTCCCACTTTCGACTACGTCTAGCTGGGCGTATGCTCTAAGGCCAGCACCAAACGCAAACAAAGTCCTTGGATCGTTATCGAAAGGCGAATGCAATCTTGCCTTGATCAGTGACTCAAGGTGGGCCACAATCGCACATATTGTTGCTCGATCCACAGTCAAGAAAGGTATTGCTGCCAGAAATGCATTGCAATGAGCGACAGAGCCTCCGTCTCTTCTTAGCTGCTCAAATCTTGTGATGACGCTCCGCTGTTGTGACTCTGGGCAGGTGACCTTATTCCCAGATTCTCCAACGATTCGGGGCACAGCTAAATACAGCTGGAGTTCCTGTTCTTGCCAATGACTTGTTATCCATCTGGAGTGACGTTAGCTACCGAAGAAGGGTTTTTCTTGTGCCGCTACTCACTTCTGAAAGTATGGATATACTAATTCATTGAAACGGTCTCGATTTAGGCTGCAAAGATTATTGCAGAAGGCCAGGAAATGCTGGCTATGACGCTTTAGTGTGATGACATTCATTGCTGCACGGGATCTGGGAATCATAACCTCAAGCGGAGAGGAAGACAAAGCCATAGCTGCGGCATTGTACACGCCAGTCACAGTATCATGGCTTGAAATGTCACAAAGCTCAAGCAAGCATACAAGAGCGTCGAGCACTGCCGCCCAGTCTGCAATCCTTGAGCTCTTCCTCACAGAAACCGCAATAAATAGCAAATGCCCACAGGCGCCGATAGCGGTATCCTTCGATCCTAGGTTCAGCCTCCCAATTCGTTCGACAATGACATTTAATATGGGTTGAAACCCGTCCGCATCTGTGAAGTGAATCACACCTACGGTAGTCCCGTACACTATCTCTGCGCCTCGCTTCAATTGGTCACCATTCGAATCGAGGATATGGTCAAGAAGGCAAGCATAAACCTGGGCTCCAGACGAATGCAGCTTCCTCTCAACACCTTTGGTTGACTCGACAAACAAGGTCATCAAGCCATGCTGGTAAAACTCGTAAGTCGTGCCAGCGTCGTCCACTGCGCTGAAATCTTCAATGATATGTTGAACAATCTTGTCCAGCGGCGCTGGATTCTTGTGATATACTATGGCTGCCTTCCGTATCAAAAACGACAATGCTTCTGCCGCAAATCTTGTCGTATGTGTTTTCTGCACTTCCTTACCTAATAGAGGTGCCACGATCTGGAAGACAGGCCGCAGATCAGGCACCAGCAATCGTGAGAGGTACTTGAAAAGCCATGCCAGACACTCAAAACTCCATTCAATGACCTCTACATCAGAATGTATAGCAGCGAGACTGGCGACCAAGCGCAGAGCAACTGGAAAATGTAACTCAAATCGCGGCCCAAGATCATGAGCGAATTTTGCCAGCAGATCGAGCAAAGGTTCCAGAGAAAGAGAATGACGTTTTTCTATGGAGCTAACGAGAGCACCCATGATTTCCTCCTCATGATGTAGGATTTGGGGTAAGCTTTCGCATAATGGCTCAACCGTCTTCACAAAATCTGTAAAGTACTCAGAGATATTTAGATCTTTCCATTTATTTAACGCGGTTTGAAAATGAGATGCTGTTGCGTCAGCATCGAGATCCATCAATCGACTTCGATGAACTGGGTCGATTCTCAGCTTCGAGATACGTTGATTGAAAGACTGAAAACGGTGTTTCCGGCTTGACTCGGTCCCTCCTTTGACCGTTTTCGACGGCCGACTTTGCCTTCCTGAAGACATAGCCGCCATAATCACAGACTTCCTCAGAATTTCCAAGGTACTTTTGATGCAGCAGCTTGCTTGGGCGGTTGAGCCGCAAATTTTTCTTCCAATTGGGTTGATTCTCAAGTGATCTAGGCCCATTGAGTGTTAGCGTGTGATTGAGAAGAATGGAATTGGAGCCGAAGTTTAGGGTTTAGGGTTGCATGTCTCAAGTCGACGCGAAAGTGACCCTGGAGTTCCACTTTATCTGAGTGAGTTGTGACTCTCGAGGTACTCATTACTAAGTATGATCTTACTGCCCTGATTATTACCTCGCCAGAACTTTTTGCTCAATTCTTGAATCTCTAACAAATCAAATCTTGGCTAATTTACTTTTCACTAGCTTACCTACTTCAACGGGAGGAATGAAGAGGATGTAGCCGTCCTTTTCCATGACTTCACCCTCGACTTCGGTCTAAATTAACAGATCATAATGACGTTGAAGGTGTAAGTTCACTGTTCGTTTCCTTGAATTATCAACAAACTTTCGATGATAGGAGATTATAAAATCTGGTACTTTTCATTGTGCTTCATTTCATTGCGCTCATGCATCCCTCCAAAAAGCTCTCTAAGCTATTCCTATCATTTGACTGAACTTGTTATAGCGTTGTGGTTGGGGCGGTTGAAGGTCACTTTACTACTGTCTTCGAAAAGCTCAGAAAATTACACGCCAAGAATGGCTTCTCTCTAGCCATCATCGTTGGGGATCTCTTCAGGGACCCTGCAGAGTCAAGCTCCGAAGATGAGGCCAATATCACAAACCTTGTAAAAGGAAATATCACTGTCCCCTTACCCGTCTATTTTACGCTTGGAAGGTACGCTTTGCCCCCGGAAGTCGTCGAGAAGTTGAATACATCCGACAATGATCTCTGCGAGAATTTGCACTTTTTGGGCAAACGATCGACATTCAAAACCTCAGAAGGTCTCAGAATCGTAGCGCTAGGAGGTCTGCTGGACACCGCGATCACTGCAGGTCTATCTAAAGATCAGTACTTACCTTTCCATACCGAAGACGACGCCAAATCTCTCAAAGGTGCCAATAACGCAGACATACTCATCACGACCCACTGGCCAACTTTGATCCGGTCAGGTTCCAAGGTGGACCTCCCAGATGGAGTAGGAACCCCGCAGACTGAGCAGTGTGTTGCCGATCTTTGTTCGGCATTGAAGCCCAAGTATCATCTCAGTGTATCGAAGGATGCCTTCTACGAGCGTGAGCCGTTTTTCCACCTTACCGAGGATGGACAGCCAGACCCAATGTCAATTACACGTTTTCTCAGTCTCGCTGCTTTCGAGAGTGTTCTGAAGCAGAAATGGCTCTACGCATTCTCGATCGACCCAAACGCTACCGCAACAACTACAATCACTCCCGGCACAACTGCGTCACCACTCAATGTCAGGAAACGGCAGCGCCAAGAAGATGTGCAGTCGTTTTCTCGCTTCTCCGACGGAGGAGATCACTATCGACCCAAAAAGCGCCCTGTTCATCGTCGTAGCCAGCCCGGCCCTCAGCAATGCTTCTTTTGTCTCTCAAACCCAAATCTAGCCGCGCATCTTATCAGTTCAATTGCATCAGATAGCTACCTCACCATCTCGAAGGGCCCTCTTCCAATGTCCACAACTTTCCCTCAGCTCGGCTGTCCAGCTCACATACTGATAATACCACTGGCCCATTCCCCGACTATGGGTTGTATCTCGGAGCAAGAGGTACGCTCAGCAACGTACAAAGAAATGCAGCGCTACCGCCGCGCCCTCCACAGCATGTTGATCGATAAAGCTAATTCTTCCATCGGCGCTATCACATGGGAGATCAGTCGCGCCGACGGCGTCCATTTCCACTGGCAATTCCTGCCTGTGCGTGCCGAACTCATACAAAAAGGCCTTGTCGAAGCAGCATTCAAAGTCCAGGCAGAAAACGAGAAGTACCCCACCTTTAAGGCGAAAGACATAGGCGACGGCACCGCCGAGAAGGGCGACTATTTTCGTGTCTGGATCTGGTGCCCCAAGGAAGGCGAGACCAACGGAGCTGATGCTGCTAATGGCGACTGTTCAAGCGAAGACGATACGAGTGAGACAAGGGGTAAAGAAAAATCGCTAGTTTTGCCGTTGTCTCAGGAGATGCGGTTTGACCTGCAGTTCGGGCGGAGGGTGATGGCGAAACTTTTAGGTTTGGAGGTAAGGGCGCATTGGAAGGATTGCCCGCAAACCGAACAGGAGGAGCAGAAGGACGCCGAGACCTTCAAGGCTGCTTTCAAAAAGTTCGACTTTTCCCTGGACGAATGAGCATTTCAGACCGCCCTGCCCTTTTTCTAACTTATGTCGACATTGGAGGATGCGGTCCCAGAATACCGGAAGGTTTTCATTCTGAAAATTTGGAGCAATGCTTGTTTGCATTCTCCTTACATATTTGCATATTGGAGCGGCATCACTTGATTTGGTAAAAGCTAGATACCCTAGGGGCATATTTTTGACACTCCGCTAAATGCTATTGACTTATTAGTCCTGATACTCTTGAAGACAGCCAGGACCTCTTTATGTTTCATGGGTGTTGAAATTCGCCACTATCGCGAGTGATATCTCTGTACCCACAGACATCCTAGAAAGCCAAACACAATAGTAAATAATTAAGAAGCTAAAAATCAATGCTGTGATAAACGCCATGACCTAAAACGATGGCCCAGCCTGCCGTCCGGCCCGCAGAACACTGGGGGTTTGGGCATCGTACGACTGCGGATGATACGCCGTTCCCGTCTCTTGCCCTCCGTAAACGGAACTTGGTTCATACTTCGTGCTGACTGACGGAGTATATGGCGCGTAACCTCCCTGTGAGGCTGGATGTCTCCCAAAATCATTAGGCGAGTCGTAATGGTGGGAGGCCGCCGGAGACATAGGCCCGCTGTATGCACTCAAGCCTTGGTTGGGAACATAAGGATCATGAAGATCTCCACCTTGCTCGGCACCATGTTGCCGGTATGGCATGTCCGACCCCATCTCTGCGTAGCCGGTCGTAGGTG
Organism: Physcia stellaris; assembly: GCA_018902385.1. Taxonomy (NCBI): domain Eukaryota; kingdom Fungi; phylum Ascomycota; class Lecanoromycetes; order Caliciales; family Physciaceae; genus Physcia; species Physcia stellaris. Next base: position 682,207 of record JABSSW010000015.1, on the reverse strand, counting down.
AAGGCGCCTGGTGAGCCAGCATCGGCGCCTTCTCCTTCATCTTCCCCATCTCGACATCGTCATGACGATTATCCTCCTCCAATACCCTCTTCTGTTGGGCTGAGTCCCAGCTTGGCATTGCTGGCAGAGAATCCTCGTTTATCTTGTTGCCCTTACTGACGTCAAACTGGGCATAATGCGGTGGAGCATACCCATGAGGGCTGTTGGCTGGCTGATAGCCCTGGTAGGGCGCGGGATTGAAAGCAGATGGCCCTGAAGGGTATTTCGAGCGCTTGCTTCGGCGTCCACCGCAGGGACAGAAGGAAAGACCACAGCAGAGACAGCGGAAGCAGCAGGCAAGGACAGAGACAAGAATAACGGACGCGACTATGATACCGATTATGGCGGGCCATTTGCAGTAGGCTTTCGCCATGCAGGAGTCCCAGCTGCTAAGGGTCTCCTTTGCATGGGCGGCGAAATGGGAGGGGTCCTGGCGCGGCAAAAGTATCGCCATGCTGACGGCTAGATTCAGAGAAGCTGTTGATATCGTTGGCTTGAAGGACTGGATTAGATCTGTGTTGGAGATGTCGAGAGTCCTGTGCTAAAGCGGGTAGGAACAAAGGAAGACTCGAGGACCCTTATGGTCCAGGACGAAGACCCTTGATGTGAACGAGCGTTGATTGAACGAATGAATGAGAAGGCAAGCCTCGCTACCAGGCGGTGATTCGAGAGATCTGTTCCTGACAGCTCACATCAACCTGATGAATATCTGGATGTCGATGCGAACAACTCGTATGGGATCAACAGGGGGTTTAGGGGTCTCCTTCCGCCACGGGAGGATGAAACACGCTAACATACGTGTATCGATACTTTAAGGCGACACCTCCTGAACTAGAGGGCTTGGCAAACACTCCTGTCTTTACCCTTTAACCATGTCCTTCACTAAGGTAACTCCGGACTTTGAATATTCTGGACATTAACCCAAACCATGGAGGGTACGCAAGATGCCAGTACGCCCCCACCCTTCAAGAAGCGGAAGTTCTATCGCAAACGAGCGCAACTTGAAGACGAAGTGTCAGATATTGCCAAAGCCACCGAATCATTATCCTCACCGTCTCCCTCAGAACTCCTCACGCTAGACGAGATGATAGTACGGCATAGTAACGGCGTTTCCAACCCTTCAAGAGATCAGGACGGCGAGCTCTCGGTAGCAGAACTTTTGCGACACCGGAGAGCCTTACAGCGGAGGAAGGGCGGAATCGGTTTTGCGAACGTAGGTGTCGCAACAAGTATGGCCCCTCCAGCGCCTCAGAGTTCAAACCTGGCGACCGAGGAGGAAGGGACAACGAGCAAATTTGTGACCGTTGCCGACCGCTTCGCCCCACAGACAGGCCAAGTAGCCGACGTCGATCAGCATATGTACGCCTTACCATCTCCGATGCTAATTGAATCAATTGATGCACATGCTAACAATTCAAGGATGGCTTATATAGACTCCGAACTAGCTAGACGTCGTCAAACCCAACAAACCTCATCTCATGACCCAAATATAGCGGGATTTGGTGGACTGTCAGCAAGCGGCACTATCGACGCCGCCGTGCAAAGACAACCTGCTGCTTTAGGGAAGCTGCACGAAATCGATCTTGGACCAGACGCTACTTTGACGAACATCGCGCGGACAGAGGCTGCAAAGAGAAGGCTTGAGGACGGCACTCCAGAGGTAGAGGAATACTCTGGAAAAGTACGACTGGGTAGGGACGGAAAACCTCGACGTAGTCGAAAGCGAAGGAACAGCGATGATATCAAGAGAGACAAGCTTGTAGAGGAAATTTTGAAAGAAAGCAAGCGTGAGTCATACTGTATCGTTGAATGCAATTGGCTGCTAAACACAACGCAGTCGACATATACGATGAGCCTGAAATCGAGCTCGCAAATGACGATCAAGCAGCCGACGATCGGATAGCAGAGCAGTTCAGGCGCGAATTTATGGACGCTGTCTCGCAAAGACGACAAAAGCCTACGCAGCCAGCTAAGAAGCCAGGCCCCGGGGTCGTCGATGAGAGTCACAAAGGACCAAAGCTTGGAGGAAGTCGAAGTGCGCGAGCAGCAATGCGAGAGTTGCAAGAGAAGGCAAAGAAGAAGTAGTCACTCTTCAGGTACTCGAGTTTGGAAAGTACTTCATTGGCCAGTCACAGATGGTCGTCAGGCCTTACCCGCCACCCAATTACCCTTTAATGGGTGGCCTATCTCCAGGTTAGAAATTATAAATAGATTTGCGCAATGACGCTCAAGCTGATAGAATTACGGCGTATTAACTCTCAATTTCTGTATCACGATCTCGCGCGCTCAGGTCGCTCGATCGGAGTCGATCCCGTCTGAGTGTTGAGCGCTTTGACCCAGCTTCATCGGGGAGGGCGGCCCGGGATGCACTTCAGTCTCGAGACGCGTCAGGACGCGCCTGGGCCGATGAGCTTTGACCCATCATATTCCCAATTAGTACCTCGAGTGCCTCAGAAGAACTGTACGCCGCCAACATTCGCTCAATATTCAGGATGTCGACGTCTTTGAAGCGAAAGGCGGCCGACGCCGCTGGCTCCGACTCAAAGAAACCAAAAGCAAATGCAACCATCACTTCCTTCTTCGCAGCTCCGAAGCAGCCAGCCTCCTCCCCAATATCCAAAGGCGATGCTGTGAAGGACGACGCTGACTCAAGTGCACACCCCAAGTCCTCACCAACGCCGAGCTCCGTTCCTCCGCAGCCTCCATCCTCCATCTCTACTGTCTCAGCTTTCTCCACCCTCGGAGCACCTGTTCCTGCGCAAAAATTCGACAAGAAAGCATGGGTCGACAAGCTCTCACAAGAGCAGAAGGACTTGCTAGCTTTGGAGATACACTCTTTGCACGAGACATGGTTGGCGGTATTGAAGGATGAAATCCTGACCAAGGAGTTCCTGGAGTTGAAGCGCTTCCTGAAGCGAGAGAGAGAGGCGGGGAAGACGATCTTTCCACCGGCCGAGGATGTCTATTCCTGGTAGATTTGCTCAGTCAACATGTGCTTTCTTTGAGTATTGACGGATTGCAGGTCCAGACATACTCCGCTTCTCACGGTCAAGGCAGTGATCATTGGCCAAGATCCCTACCACAACATCAACCAAGCCCACGGTCTTTGCTTCTCCGTGCGCGCTCCCACGCCTGCTCCTCCTTCTCTGAAGAACATGTACATCGCTCTAAAGAAGGACTACCCCTCCTTCAAAGCTCCTCCCAAGAACGGTGGACTGCTCACACCATGGGCCGATCGCGGCGTGCTATTACTGAATACGTGTCTTACTGTCCGAGCTCATGAAGCAAATAGTCACGCCGGCAAAGGCTGGGAGCGATTCACGCAGAAGGTGATTGATATTGTCGCGCAGCGTAGGACGAAGGGGGTGGTTTTCTTGGCTTGGGGCAAGCCAGCTGGAGAAAGGGTCAAGAAGGTGGACAAGGTGAAACATCATATATTACAAAGTGTGCATCCCAGCCCGTTGAGTGCTTCGCGGGGATTTGTGAGTCCTAATTTTTCTTACTTTGTGTTGCGCTTCTTAAAAAGAAGCGTCCGGGTATGACCAGAGAAAGCTGACTGGCTGCTATTGTAGTTCGATTGCGGACACTTCAAGAAGACCAACGAGTGGTTGAAACAGAGATATGGAGAGGACGGTGAGATCGATTGGAACCTAGATATCCCTCCAGTGGAGGCTGGCGTGTAAAATGGGACAAGCCCAGGTAAGATAGGTATCGAGAAGATCCTCTGTGATTCGTTTAGCGACACCTCATCTGCCTTTGCCCCTGTATTGTAGTGGATTCAAGGTACCTCTGTAGAAAGCAGTAGATGATTCGATCTCCATATCGAACCTTATAGGAGAGCAGCAGCGTCCCCTCGGTTTCTGTTTTATAAAAGAAACTGTGCTCGATGCTAACTCGTTCGGATTCATTCATGACTGCGTGGTTTCGTTGCTTACCGCCCAGAAACCATCAAACCTTCACGCCTGAGACATCTCAATTGTGAACGGCAGATGTATACGTCATTGGTCAAGTAGAGAATTAAGTAAATTTGCCATGTGCGGAAGAAGTTTGAATGAGATCAAGATTGTGGATCCTTCTCACACTATCTGAAATAGAGATTCTACGAGGCATTTTTGATCAGAACTGGCTCAGAATCACTGACTTACTGAATCCCATCTCCTGAGCCCCGTCAACAAGTTCTGATCAAGACTTCTTTCCTTTTTCTGGCCTCTGAGAGCTACGCTTAGCTCAACGATGACATTATCGTGATACAAGAATAAGACCACATGGCTCAGACTAAATGCACAATGCCTTTTCGCGCCATTTTTGTACTTCGAGATTCCGAGGCGTGTTTTTCCGGCTCGCTGATTGAGTGGATATGGGATCTGCAACCTAGCGTGCAAGACTTTGGATAGAAAATCTTGCCAGCAGAGAGGTATCATGCCTTCTAGCATACACTATATGCAGATACTCATATAGTATCTAGTTCGTAGCCCGCAATTTGATGAGGATGGCGTGTATTGCAACATTGCAGAGGTCATGGATGTCGTAGCACTCGGCAAGTATGTATAGCCTACTAATGGTATTGCTGGCAGATAAAGATCCTAAAGTTTCAGTTTCACAGCTCGCTAGGTCTCTAACTTGACTTGAGAGGGCATTTCTGACATGATGAATGGCAAGAGCAAGGCCAGCCGCTTCTATAGGATCCACGGACCTTGAAGCCTTTCAGATTAGTACGATCAACATGTGACGGTCGCTTCAGGATCGGGGCTTGATTTTCATGAAGCAGGCCGCATGCTGGATTTACTTGATGACTGTATACCATTGAACGGAGCGCTTATCATCCTTCTACCATATATGTATAGGTTCTTTCATGACCGATCCCACCGAGCAAGTGGGACGCCTACAGCAGAATACATTGACGATTTGGAAGGTTTCTGAATCGAGAGCAGTGGAGGTTTGGTTCTTAATTCAATGCGCTGGGCTTCCAGAGAGTCCTTGTGCAAGTACTTCGATATTATTTTACCAAGTCTCACTCCTGCAAAGACCCGCGATGACGACAGATGCTTGCCCTTCAAAAGCCCAGAATACGTATCCCAGTAGTAGGTGAAGTGGGAGGCCGTGGGAATAGCCAGTCTACTAGCGTGAGCACGGTCCTTGATTCTGTACGCGCTCGACGCGCAGTTCTAACGCGTTTAGCGAGTCGCTCATGGCCGAACTTAACTCTTGACCTCAATAATGTATCAAAATTGTCCTAATTTTTGAATTGACCTCGAATGTCAGCCATGCCTGTCACCAAATCCACTAAGCAATCCATTTACTCCGGCTCCGGCAAAAGCGAGCTTTTAGGTCAGTCTGAGACTTCGGAAGCTGCGATTGTCACTGAACCGGCTCAGAAGCTCTTGCTTCAGAAAAACAGCATTCAGGGAGGGGTAAACGAAAAAGAGAAGACCCAAAGGAAACTGCTGAGGCTATCGAGGAAGAGACCCCAAAGAAGGCCAAAAGAAGCACCAAGATCAAGGTCGAAGAAATAGGGGTCGATGCAAATCATCCTACTCAAGCATCTCCGAAGAAAACCAAACGAAGCACAAAAGTCAAGGTTGAGGAAAAGGAAACCTTGAGCAAAAGTGAAACACCTGCAGATGTAAATCAGGCACCAATTAAGGCAAAGAGGAAGACTACTGTCAAGCAAGAAATCAAGGATCTGGACGGAGAAGAGATTAGTAGAGATATTGAGGAGGAAGGTGCAACACCAAAGAAGACGAAGCGAAAGCGGAAGACCAAAGAAGAGAAGGACGCTGAAGCAATGCCAATTGCTGCACGAACAACTGGTTTGCGGATGTTCATTGGGGCCCACGTAAGCGGAGCTAAAGGTTGGTCACAGCGTTCAATTAGCGACTACTGGATGTATATAGCATCAGTAGCTGAAGCAATGTGCCGTTCTAGGTGTGCAGAATTCGGTCACAAACTGCCTCCACATAGGGTGACTTCGCCAGTCCTCCTCCCCAAAGCCTCTTAGCTGATTGTTCCTAGCGGTAATGCATTTGCCTTATTTCTCAAGTCACAGCGCAAATGGGAAAATCCGCCATTACTGGACGACCACAGAGATCAGTTCAAAGCCCTTTGCCTCGAGCATAAATACGACGCCGCGAGTCACATCCTACCCCACGGCTCCTATCTTGTCAATCTGGCACAAGAAGATCCAGAGAAAGCCACACAAGCGTATAATTCCTTCATCGATGACCTTCGGCGCTGTGAGGCTTTGGGAATCAAATTGTATAACTTCCAGTAAGCCATGACATTCCTTCTTTCGTCTGTCTTCAATCCGCATCTTCGCCTTCTGGGCCTTCCATGACCTGCGGCATATTTCCTTCAATTAGCGCAGGAAATAGACTAAAAATCTCCTGCGCAGTCCCGGCTCGACAGGCCCAACAGCAACCCGTCCCTCAGCCCTCTCGCGCATCGCTAACGCTCTCAATCGTGCAATCTCATCTACCAAAACCGTAACCCCAGTCCTCGAAACCATGGCCGGCGCGGGCGGGGTGATAGGCAATTGTTTCGAGGATCTAGCAGGCATTATTGCCGAAGTCGACGATAAGTCTCGCATAGGTGTCTGTCTTGACACCTGCCACGTCTTCGCCGCCGGATATGATCTCCGAGAGCCCGAGAAGTTCAGTTCGGTAATAAAGAAATTTGATGATGTGGTAGGGCTGAAATACCTGAAGGCATTGCACCTCAATGATTCGAAGGCCCCTTTCAATTCACACAGGGATTTGCATGCGAATATCGGGACGGGGTTCCTTGGACTGAGGGCATTTCACAACATCATGAACGAGACGAGATTTGAAAACCTACCCATGGTGCTAGAGTCTCCGATTGACAAGAAAGATCCAGACGATGAGAAGAAAACCATCGAGGATAAATCGATATGGGCGAAGGAGATCAAGACACTGGAAGAGCTGATTGGTATGAATGCTGAAAGCGAAAACTTCAAAACAAAGGAGAAAGAATTATCAGAAATAGGAAAGGAAGAAAGAGCGAAGCATTGGGAGCAGTACGAGCGGAAGCTAGAGAAGGATGCTAAGGCTGCAGCGAAGGGTAGAAAGACTCCACAGAAAGAAAGTGGCAAGGGAAAACAAACGACCCTAGCGTTTGGCAAAAAGAAAGCGACTAATGGAGAGAAGGAGAGTACGAGCGAAAGTGATGACTTATCGAGTGCACCAGAATCGCCTGCATCGTAGTCGCTACAGTACATTTGGAAGGCGAAGGCTGGTGTCAGGAACCTGGCGGAGCCCTGCACATGGTGACTCAATCTACGGACATGCTCCTCTTTTTAGTTCTCTTACGGGGACTCATATCATAGACATCCTCGACAAGTAGGCGATTGCCGGTTGTGACCTTTCTCGAAGTATTGGTTTTGGCTGCAACGCGACACATACCTGTCTCCAACTTATGGAGTTCGTCCATCATCTTGTGACGCAAGGTCGTACGAAGTCGCTCCCTCGAAGCTTATGCTTCAACCACCTTTTCGAGGTCCTCCTGGGAGCACATTTGGGATTGCAGGGACAGCGGGTATCGCCACCTTGTTACTTTTTTCGCCCAGTCGTTTTTTCTCGTTTTCAAGCTAGAAAAATAGCAACGTCAGCTGTTCGCTTTCCCCTGGCCTAAAACGACTAATGAGACTTCACTCACCACCTTCTTGACCCTGCCGAGCATGCCTGCGTGCTGTCCAGCGCCTGCCCTACAGTCTTCTGCTCGGTATGGGGCAGAAATGACCACGCCATCATTCACTACCATATTGGTACCATCCCACCTAGTCGGTAAAGTACGGGAGAGCCCATCGAAGATATCCTGAGCTTCCTTGCTCACTGACCTGTTCTTGCGCGCTGCAACCTCCTTCATTCGGGCAACAGCGGCATCGGCGCGTTTCAAGAGAGCTGCAGTGTCAAGAGGGGTGAGTTGAGGAAGGGCGTTGGCAAAAGGGGCACCCGCTGAAGGTGTAGTGGAAAGGAGCGTGAAGTTGACGATGCTCGAGATTGGGAGGATATGATGGGAGGCAGCTGTCGTTGTTGATACCGCAATTGCGATAAGATTGGTGATAGGGCAGACCGTGAAGAGAGTGCCTTCGAGCACAGAATGGGCGCTGAGTGTGGTCTCTAGGCGGATGCTGTCGGCATTGTGTTAGCGCCTCGATGTACAGCTCAACCCGAGATGTATATCGCATCTAGTCGCCGCAAACTATGTAGGGAAGGATCCGAGAGGGTTTTCCATGGTGTTCAGAATAGAGCTTACCGAGCGCCGACTGCACCGCTCATGGCAGCTTCTACCGAGACAAGGCTGGACGCGCCAACCTGCGGTGTCGCAATGGGAAACTTCCCACTCGCATTTTGGCGTTTGGTATCAGCCATTACCATGTGCGGCACTACCTTGATATTTAGGATCTGGATTATGCGTCTTGCCAACTCCCTAGGAACGCATGGATTACCCTGACCTCAGGCTATAACGCCTAAGGGTCTCGCGACTGCAAAAAAGACAAGGCAAAGGAGTGACGAGAAGAAGGAAAACAGAAGACAGGGTGAGGCGTATGAGTCTCTCACACCTTCTCGCCTTTCACTACTCCGTCAGACGCCTGAGGGAAGATAGAGAGGAAAAGAGAGGCGCTTCACTGGCAAATCTTTGCTTTACATGACCCCTGTCAATTGCTAGCTCGCTTTGCGGGCCGATCCAATCGCCGTTACTTCCGCAGATTCCCACCCTGTTGTCCAGCCAACGCTCCAGTCAAGCCCTCAAACATTCAACCATGTTGCATACTAAGGAGTTTGTTCAAGCAGCTGCGCACCATCGTCAGCTTTGACTACATACCGACAAACATGTCAATTACAGAAGATCTCATCAATTTTGATATAATCGAAACCCACAAGGAAAACATACAGTCGCTTCCTGGAGGACGATCGGCCAAAGCACTGGCATCAACTTTTGCGCCTCCGACTCGGTTCTCAGCGCCTACGCCAGGAGACACTCGAAATCTCAATGATGCTATAAGACAGGAGTATGAATTAGAAATAATCGCAATAGCTGACAGCGATGATCCTCTTGATGTTTATGACCGCTACGTGAAATGGACCCTGAGTGCATATCCTTCAGCACAAGCGACTTCGGAATCACAGCTTAGACCACTCCTCGAACGCGCCACTAAGGCATTTCAGTCGGTACCGCACTACAAAAACGATCCACGATATTTGAAGCTATGGCTGAACTACATTCGATTTTTCTCCGATGCTCCGAGAGAGACATTCGCTTACCTTGCGAGACATAACATCGGCGAGGGGCTTGCACTGTTCTATGAAGAATTTGCAGTCTGGCTAGAAGGAGCCGGGAGATGGACTCAAGCAGATGAAGTATACAAACTCGGAGTAGAGCGGGAAGCACGGCCGACCGAGCGTCTGGCACGCAAGTTCCGAGACTTTCAGCAGAGATTCGACCATCGTGTAAGTAATGGAAACGAGCCGTCATCGCCGGCACTTCCCACTGTACGCCCAGCGCTTGTTGCAAAGATGGACCCATTCGCGATATCCACCCCGCGTCCCGCAGATCCGCAGTCACAGAGGCCTGCCGGCATAGGAGGTTCTTCAATGTCACGAGGTGGTAAGCAGAAGCTTGCTATATTCAGTGATGCTGATGCACCACCGTCTGCTCTAAAGGCAATCCCAAGTGATACAAAAGGTTGGCAGAGCATCGGGTCGGTGGCGGAGCGGAAAAAGGAGAATGTGGTAGATGCTCGACCTTGGGCTGGGGAGACTTTGAAGACGGGGAAGAGAGCGAACGGTCCGTCAAAGCTGATGATATTCAAGGACGAGGTATGTTCTTTGCGAACCTGACCCTAATACCAAATTATTTACGATCATAGGACTAATTGCTGGCTTAATGCCTTGTAATTTAATTTAGTCGAATCCACCATCACTAGACATCAATACAGCACAAAGTTCCAGACTTTCAGATCAACAACAAGTAGTTAATTCAAGGACGGGCAAGCTGGAGCGTGTTTTTGTTGATCTGCAAGCCGTATATCCCAACGGCAATGACTTGAATGAAGAGATGAGTTTCGAAGAACTAAGAGCGCAGTCAAGAGGTTGGCTCAGTGTGGACTGGACAGCAGAGTCTAAGAAGGCAACCGCCCATGAATCGAGGATAAATGAGGCTTCGCAGCAAAAGTCTGTGTCTCCAGTGCCTGTTAGTACCCCTGAGGACGTCTTGGATCAGCCGATGCAGCATAGCGAGTCTGAGCCACAGAGGACAGCGACTCGAGACGACGGCATCACAGAAGTTCGAGCTCAAGAAACGAAATGTGGACGGCCAAAAAAAATGAAGATCATGGAGGTCAAGGCCGAGACACAGACAAGTATGACATCTAAGGTAAACTTTTCCGGAGATAACTAACGTTGTATAGTCAAAACAAATTTAGCGTCTCCTACTGGACGGAAATTGAAGAGAAAAAATTCGGCAGAGCCTACGATGACGCTTCACACAAAGGCTGCCACCGAAGACATTCTCGACATCTTCAATCAGCCATTGAGGAATTTGGGACCCATGGGAGCCAAAGCCGACAGTGTCTGCGACAGCGACTACGATGATGATGATGATGACTACACAAGCGCAGGAGAAAGTACAGGCACAGCAAGAATATCTGAGGCTGGCGAGTATGATGGTGATGAAGCGGATGCGAGAAGCGTAGCAGACCATGGTGAGACAACAGGCATCGATGGTAGTCCGTGGTCAGACTTCACGAAAAGCAAGCATGTTCCCAACATGCAGACTTTTGGGGAAGGAGACCAACAAGGCCACGAAGACTCTCTCACAGAAGGCTTCGTCATTCTTGAAGATGGCGTCGCAGGCGAGGGTTCAAAGGAAGACCAAGAGCTAAAGACACCTGTATCGCCGGAAGCCAAGGAAGTACCTTTGCGCACCAAGTTCATACCACTACCACCAGAAGACTGTGAGGCTCCGACGCATCCATATAGGGATCCTTCTCAAGCCTCACAGAATCGACTTCCTTTCATGACGCCTATCGTTGAAAAGACGGAGTCGTCCATGGGAGCACTGACAATAAGAGAGGAGAAAGATTATTTCAACTCAAAAACGCCATCTCGGCAACATGGAGACGGCTCTGTTGGCCTCCATATCGAGGATGAGCTTCTCAGTAGCCCATTCGAAGAAATCATCAACGAAGCAAGGGGAAGCCGTACCAGTCGCAAGGTCCCATCGCCTGTTAAGGCCATGTCAAAGGCCGTTGATTCGGTGTCAAGGAAAGTTGTGCCTTCGGTGCCACGCTTTGACGGCCCTACAATCAAAGACGCACAATGCAATCCGGTCGATGAGTCAATACGCAGCAGCATACTTGAAAACTTAGAGGTACCTCTATCCGCCTACGCTGGCTTTCATAACCACAAGCCTCGAACATTCAATAAGGGGCCTGAAATCCGCAGGTTCGTCAAAGCGTTAGCCAAAGTAGCTAAAAACGGCGCCGACAAGACTTCTACTAATTTTGCAGTTCCTCCATCTTTCAACCTGCCCCAATCCCCTTCTAAGACTCTGACAATCAAGCGTGAGTTGGGTAAAGGTGCTTTCGCTCCTGTCTACCTTGCCGAACAGAGCTCCGATGGTGAGTCTGAAGCAGATGCGTTACCGGTTCAGCTAGCGATCAAATGTGAGGACCCTCCAACAGCATGGGAATTCTATATCATGTCTACCCTTCGCACTCGCTTAGGAAAATCTCGAGCTTGCGCTTCAGTCTTAGAGCCCTATGCCCTCCATCTCTTCGCAGACGAAGGCTACTTGGTGGAACAATACCTCGACCAAGGAACTCTGCTTGACCTCGTCAACATAGCCAAAGCCGAGGCCTCAGGCGTCCTGGACGAGGTTGTCGCCATGTTCTTCAGCGTTGAGCTCATGCGCACCGTAGAAGCCATGCACGCCCAGGGTATCCTGCACGGCGACCTCAAAGCAGACAATTGCCTCGTCCGCCTCTCAAATGTCGCTCAGGGTGAAGAGTGGGGTTCCCAGTACCGCCGCGATGGCTGCTCCGGCTGGGCAGCCAAAGGGTTGAGTCTAATCGACTTCGGCAGGGGTATTGACCTGCGCCATTTCAGACCCGATGTGCAGTTCGTGGCAGATTGGAAAACGGGAAAAGCAGACTGTGTGGAGATGCGTGAGTTGAGACCTTGGACTTGGCAGGTTGACTATTGGGGCATGGCTGGCGTGATCCATTCCTTGCTTTTTGGGAAATACATCGAGGATGTGCCCGTGGATACCAATCTCGGTAGAGATGCCGCCCTGGGACAGGAGGTAGCGGAGATCGGCATCAAAACGGGAAAGATGAAGAGGTATAAACTGAAGGAGAGCATGAAGCGGTATTGGCAGACGGAGCTGTGGGGTCCGCTGTTTGAACTGCTGTTAAATCCGACAGCGCATACTGAAGGGGAAGAAGGGGGAAAGATGCCGGTGTTGAATGGCTTGAGGAGGTGTAGAGAGGGTATGGAAGATTGGTTAGAGAGCGAGGCGGGGAGGAAGGGGTTGAGGGGTGCGTTGAGGAGGATAGAGGAGAGGGTGAAGGAGGGGAGGCGAAAATAATGTTATCTGGATAGTTGCACAAGGCGGAGTTTGACTGGAAGCTGATGTCCACATTTATCTGGAGTATCGGGTCCTTGGGAAATACAACTTCGGGTAGGATGGTCGTTAGGTCGTGTCTGTTGGCCCTCTATCAAACGGTCGGAATTAGTTATCCTTACGTTCTTCGCTGTTATATTCCATTTACACCAGAAAAAGAATATAAATACACGAATCTACTCCGCTTTCAGCTTGCAATATACGTATCAATGTAATCCGAACACCATGAGGTTAGGCTGCTTAGAAAGCGTTTCCAACGTCGATTGGAATGACAGACTTGAGCTGGTAATTTAGAAGCCAAGAAAACATTGAAATTCGAGTCTGTCAATTCAATCAGGGTTCTGGGATTTTTTGCTCTGCATCGAAAAGCCTCCTGTCGAGTGAGGCCGTCAACAGGCAACCATGTACAAAGAAGTAAATTAGAAATATGAAAATGGTCTCTGAAATTTGATAAGAGTGACTCGGTCGAGCGGTCTAGATACAGCCCTAGAACTCCTTCCATGACCGTCCCCTGATTCCCTAAGCGAATCTCATTTTTTTTCGAAGCTGATATGTCTTGTTGGATCGTAGAATGCTCGCATAAATACCTCATTGATTCAATATGCATCGTCTGACCGTGATATCCCCCGGCTCGGTAAAGAACAATCATCTCGAAGTGATAGATAGTAGCCAGAAAAGCACGTCCCATATTCAAATTGGTAAGGGAAAATAATACAGAACGCCGGCGAATCTGACGTTGCAGATTTGGTGATATGTTTCCGTCGTATCAGACATGATGAACAAGCCGAAAAGTGTGTCTATATGGAGTTGCAAAAGTGAAGAAAAGTCGCATGATCAAGAGACGCCGAAGCCCATACTTGCATTCAATGCATCTCTTTGACCGCGTAGATGCCGAGTAAGTTCGTCCTGGTCCGTTTGGCTTAGCCGCTGCTCAATCGAAGTGTAGGCACTGGGATCGTATGCTGAAAGGCTAGCCGAAGTAGCATGTCGAGGTGTGCGCCGAGACGGTCGTCGAGCGATCCCAGCAAACGGAGAGCCCAAACGCTCCATAGGGTCTTCTGCGGCAGGCGCATGGAGGGGAGTCGAGTGGGCGGCATCATTTGGTTGCTCGGAGCCGGTGGAATTTTCGTTGGCTGTCGGTGGCGTGAAGAGCTCAGCTAATCGGGCCTCGTTGCTAACGTCTCCTAAGCTAAAACCCCGACTCCGTACTCGGCGGTGCCTTCCTTCCGCAGGGCCTCCAAATAAGCTTTCAAGCAGCTCCTTTCGCATGTCAGTTCCACCGGGACTCAGCTCATCCTCAAGCTGATGTTGCGCACGACGCTTAGTCACGCCTGGATAAGGGAAGGTCTCGTGCAGGCGGACAGGAGATCTCAGCGTAGGTCCTACAGTCGAAACATCACTCGACTGAGTTCGAGGCGTTGTTGGCCTGTGACTTTGCCGAGATCTGCTGGGACCCCAGGTATGAAATCCAAAGGGCGACCCCAGTTGCGAGGTATCCATGTTGTCGTCAGAGCAATGTCCTAGTTCAGACGGTATAGCAGTAGGCGAAGCCCACGGAACGATAGGATCATTAAACCAGTCTCTATCAGAATTTTGATTCCGAGTATTGGGCTTTGCAAGTTGAGCTAGTGGACCGCCAGGCTGCATTGTAGCGGCTGTGCTGGTAGTCAGTGAGAGCTGTACATCACGCGTGTTGAATGGAGAAGACGGATTTTGAGCCGCAAGGGGAGACGTGGCTCGAGAAGAGCGAATCTGCGATCGAGGACTTGAAGAGAATGGGGAAGGACTTCGGCTTTGGAGTAAACGTTGGTAGTGCGGAGCAATTGTTGGTTTCCGTTTGCAGAGCTCACGCAAGCGGCGTCGTGTGGAAGATCCACTCTTTGGCCATGAAGGAGGCTTCGACTGGACTGACCCAGTGGGGGTATTGCTGCCACTACGGTTTGCAGTGATTGTGTCAGGAGATCCCTCACACTTTCCAGCAATTATCTCTGGATTTGCGATGGCTCGTGATGGTAATTTGCCTCCTCTCCAGGTTCGTCGCGCTTCTCTGGCTACCCGATGACAGACCCCTAATGGAGGGGACACTCCGGGCAACAATTTGAATGGGGTCACCGTAGGATCCTGTAGGTAGAGGAGATATGTAGTCCACAGGTGTTTGTCCATTTCTGCAGTCCAGTTGATCTGGATTTGTCTCGATTTCATGGCAAAGCATGTCTCAAGCTTCGGTCGCTCCTTCAGAATGCGCTTTCTGGTAGGTCGGGAACCGAATGGGTCGGGTGCATCGCTTTCAGGACTTGTGCAGCTGCCTCCTTTCGACTGATAGGACGCCAAACTTCTATCCGACTCATCAGAAGAATCCGAGAGTAAAGAACACGCAGACATCGGCCGTGAGATAGTCTCTCCGATATCAAGATTGACAGACTTATTCCATGCGTCAGAGAGTAGACTACGCTGAGCCGACGGTGTTCGCGGAGCACTCATGAATGGACGGGATGCTACTGGAGCAAGAAATCCATGTGATGGCTCAGTGGACCGTTGCTGAAAGCTCGGCCGTGTTGGCTCGACAGAAATTGGTACTTCTATGGTAGGTAATGGCACATCTTGAGAGGCGGGAGCAGTTGCCTGATCGAAGATCCGACTTGACAGACCAGGGCGAGATCTCCGCTTGATACGATACGCATGTGGTGAATGGGGAATGGTTGGGAGTGGGAGTTCTTGTTCGGGCGTCTTGGGTTCTTCGCCTTCGGTGTAATGAAAGGTGAAGTTGCGAGGCAGAGTGATTGAAAGCTGGGGACGAGATCGAGGCATGGTGAGCGGTGATTTGACGCCTAAATGGTTCCGGGAAGCAGCGTGAACACCAATGCAGACAGACGAGACACAAACAAGGCTGGCGCTTTGATCTCCTAGACACAGTGACTGACTACACACCGACCTGCCCCGCGAGTTCCCTTTAACGCGATTATAGTGATGCTACCAAGAGCATAGCGAGCTAGCGGGAGCGAGATAAGGTCTGCTTGGGTAGGCCGAGGAAGCAAAAGCACGTCCTCAAAGAGCAGAGTAAGAGTCGTGGGTGATAGGAGCGATATAGTGACGCTCCTGGAGCCTCGAGGTGCTGCTGTACCGTAGCTCGGCGTCTTGATCCGAGCTGAGGCAAACTATTGTCGTCTGGGTACGGTTGATGGGAGTTGACGAAGGGAATGTCCACTTCCGTCAATATCTCTTCAAGATTGACGGATGATACTACAATAAATGGTAGGGCTCTGGCTTAGCTGTGTGACTGTGATCGACGAAGGAATTGATGGATGTCCCGTCGCGTTGTGGATCACTGATGCTCATAGCAGGGAGGCTGGAGGGTGTGCCGTCGTGCAGCAATCAGGTAGCAATCAACTTGTGCATTATGAGCGATTGACAACCGATTCTCGTGAAGACAGTAGTAGATACCTAGCAATAATAAGTCCTTTGAGCCGCGGGGAGCGATTCCGTGAAACGCGGCGTTCGTTATCTTCGTATCGATATGGATGGCAAGGCCTCGGCTTGATGGTTTATTCCCAGATGCAGAAGATCACCTCGAGCTCCACTTGGCTGATATTCGTAGATTTGTTCAAGTGTCGATGGAGATTAGAATCGTCGCATGCGGTCTTTCGGGAGGTCTCACAAAGGATGACGACTGGAGGGCAATTGAAGCAACTGACTGACTCGCGAACGAAAGAGCCGTCTGAAGTGAACGAGGGTAGCGGAGCGGAGCGGGAGAAAGGCTCTGAGCGTGTGACTGTATCGTGGCGTGCTAGTTTGCTGCAGGCTGGGAGCTACTCCACGCGTCGACAAGCGCGAATTTTTTGAGAGACCACCGACGTGTTTTTTTTTCCTTTCAATTTCTCATTATATAAAAAAAACGGATTACCGCAAGTCCCGACCGACTAGCCAGTGCTTGAGGATCGGAAGCCTTAGGTAGAGAGATGCTGAGTCTGAAAACCTCGTTAAGAACGATGCTGGCCCCAGCCGGAAGCAGACGAGCTAACCGCAGATGGGCAGTTGGCGTTTCTAGCGCGTTTACGCCTTTAGCGCGTCATCCATCCGAGCATCGATCAGATAAAAGTCTAGGCACTCTGGGTCCACGACCAAATTTGGATAGGTGTCCCGTTCAGAACTCTCATCAATCGGAGATGGGCTCCTAGGTTCACTCTGTATCGGACAACCAGACTGCAGCAGTATCCGACGTTACTCTCACTGTACGGCAGGAGCGATCAGAGGAGAGCATGCCTGCTGGAGTCGACCCAAGACAGCGTAGCAACATCGCTAATCTCCCCGCTCAGATCTGGCGGCCATGAAAAGCGTTCGGCAGGGCATACTTTTGGAGACTTGTCATGTTGAGTAGTTGTGGAAGCAGAGAGTTGTCTGACCACCTCCAAATGGTCTGAAGTATACCTCATAAGCCGTACGAATGACTACGTATCGCACTTAAGAAAAATCATTGTAATGGAAAGTCTAAGAAAATGGTCCCTTAATGGGAGGTAACACTATGTTAAGGGACCACTGACATTTGAGGTAACTCGAAAACGGCTGGATTCCGAGTTGCGCAATATTGCGGGGTAGCTCAAAGCCATCCAAACTGTCTCGATTTGACCTTCAGGCTCTACAGCCGCTGCTGGATACTTGCAGACAAGCAGCTAATGGGTTCCTGCGCGCCGCAGCCCGGCGATGGTCGTGAGGAAGTCCATGTGCTTGTCACCGGTTTTGGTGCAGGTACCCCATATCGACAGTGGTTCCACCCTTCTTTGACGCTGACTGACGATTATGCATCAGGCCTTTTTCAACTTGGTCACGAACCCTTCCTACCTGATTGCCAGCAGTCTCCCGGCAGCTCATGAAGCAAGTAGGCTTCCTTTGATCAGAATTCATGTCCATCCGGAGCCAGTCAAAGTGTCCTACTCGTACGTTCGCGAGACTATACCTCAGCTCCTCTTCTCCAGTTCGTCGTCCAAGGAAGCATCTCAAAAGGAATATGGAGGGGATGAGCGACCACTATATGATATAATCCTCCATATAGGGGTAGCTAGTGGCCGCGATTATTACACGCTTGAAACATTGGCGCATAGAGACAAATACACCAAGAAGGACGTAGATGGAGAGACTATGGAATATGATAGATTGTGGCAGGATAAACTCAAAGCACCAGAAATCCTGCAGCCGAGTTTTGACGTCGAAGATGTTTGGAGAAGATGGAAGGCTGGACTTACTGTAGGTATCATTCTCTCGATATTCAGTCATGGCTTCCAAACTAAGAACATCACAGGAGGAGGATCTCCGACCATCGAATGATCCGGGGCGTTTCCTTTGTGATTTCATCTACTACACCTCCATGGTTGAGTATTGGCGGCGTGATTGTACGGATTCGGGTCCAGTCATGTTCTTACATGTTCCTGATGGCATTGGAGCTGAAGACGTCGCCAGAGGTAAAACGGTGACGTTAGGTCTCATAGAAGCTTTGTTAGCAAGTAAGCGTCGAGTGTCTTAATTTACCGTCATACGTGCGCCCTTGATTGGTGTTTTGGTTTTGACTCTATCTTATTTATGTACTCAAGATGTCCCCAACTCGTCGCAAGACCACCGAAGCATAGAATGATCATGCTTGTTGCCAAAGCCGCATACAGACACTTGGGCGGTCCATGCCCACCTGTCATGGCCTACGATTCCCAGCAGACTGGTTCTCCCTCGCCGCCAGTGCCGTCTCGAAAACTCTCAATACCATCAACCAGGTTCATCGGCATGGTCTCTGGTGACTTTGAGTTAGTCGTGGATCGGGCAGCTTGTTACTTTTGCTAATAACCATTGGTACCAAGTCCTCCTTGGCTAAGGGCGTACTCCCCTAATTGTTTTGTGTTGATGACACACTAAGCGCCATTTCCTCCCTTTTCTGTGTAAAAAGCTCATGAGGTCAAGGATGTACTTCATATGTTGAGCTCACCCCTGCTGTGATGTTCCAATTCTGTACTCTCGTAGGCCGATGGATGCTATGTTAAGCCAGATCCATGAAACTCCTGCAGCATCCACCGACCAGGCACTGCTTTTCTGCACTTTTTCCTTCCATTATCTTTTTCTCTCACTGCTCCTGCACCCGGCGTCCAAAATTACCGATCAAGGTTTTGTTGAGTTTCAGACGCACTAATCCCAACGGGGGGGAATGGCTTTTTGGCCGAACTGTCCCATGATTCCCCTCCTCGAGTGTTGGCCCACCGACAGTGAAGCTTCTTCTGCTGACATGAGTCACGTCGAAGTATCCACTGTCTTCAATTTCCAATTCTGCCTTCTTTTCTTGCTCTTCCCTGAAGTACCTCATCATCGAACCACAACTACCCAGCTTGAAGCGACAAATTCTACCGTATTTCTTGAGCGAGAATAGTATTCTTCACCCTGCAGCATCCCGCTTGCATAAAGATCATTCTCTTACCTGCTGTTAGGAATTTCCTGTCCGAAATTCCCACGAAGCGAGCTCGAAGTATCGCTATGAGCTACATATTTCAATCTGTTTCTGGGTACACAGCCAGCAAACATTCTATCGTTCCAGGTCAAGTGCAAAGTTCACAATCTTCAAGCAATCTTCCGCCGCCACAAGCACAAATGAAACCTCCAACAACGGACCAGATGCTAGCCCACATTCAGATGATTGAAAACGAAAACAGACAGTTAAAAACCACCTACGGATGGACAGTGACGATGCAGGATCACTGTCGGCGTCTAGCCAAAGAGAATCAAGACCTGAAAGCGGCCCTTAAGATGAAGGACGAGGAGCTGGTGAGATCACTGAGATATGCGAAGCTGATGGAGAACGCTTTCATGAACATCAATCAGCGTCGCCCGACAACAGCCGAGCTCTTCAGTGTGCATCGCGGTCAAGCTCCTCCAACGAACACCTCAATGGTTGTACCTCAGCAGCGCATCGTCGACCAGCCAAACCTGAACCAGGTCAACGCGATCCAGCATTCAGTACCTACCGTTGCACTGAGCCAGAGTGCTTCTTTGTATCACGAACAAGAACAGCCTAGGGCCGGGTTACAGCGTCAAAGTCAAAACTTCCTAAGCTGGCAAGGACCAAACAACCCTTACCCAACGCCACCATCAAGTAGTCCCATGTACAATAACCCGCCGGTGAGGGTCGTGTCAAAAAACGAGCTCCATACTCGACAAGAGGTCATCGACTTAACCTCCGGCGAACCCATAACACACCCGCCGGTGCCGCAGAATGCGATGGATATTACCGTGTCCAACATGAGACCTGCATCTACAGAGCCTCCCAGCCAATCATCCCGAAAGCATTATATTACGGCTACAAGACAGGACCTTGGTGGTCCAAAGAAAGTACCAAGCTGGGTAGCCCAGGGGCAGGCAGATATGAAAGCTATATTACGCGAGCAAGCGATTGGCGAAGGGGTCTCCAAGATGACGAAAGGGAAACGCAAGTCCGCTGCAGAAGACCGCCCCCCTAAGAAGGCAAAGAGCCAGCAGAGTCCAGAGGTGGCGAAGACCGCGTCAGAGAAGTCAAACAGGCAGCCGACCAAGAAGCCGAAAGGGCCATGCACACCAAAAGCCAATCCACTCCCTGAGCATCAAACTGCTCAGCCTCCAGTGGGCACATCAACAGAAGATAACGGGACAGTGGGGGACGAATACGCGGAGATCGCAGCAGAGCTCGAAGCCGAGCTCGAAGCAGAGTTTGAAGCAGACCTCGCAGCAAAGCTCGAAGCAGAGCTCAAGTCTACGGCCGGAATGGAAGGAGACAAGGAGCTGAGTGCAGGACTTAACAGCAGCGAGGATTTCAGTGATTGTGACGAAATGCTGGACTTGTTCGGGCCAGGATAGATGACTTGTGTCCTTGAGAGGTGGAATTTCGAGAAGGTTGGAAGGAAGTTGGAGGAGATGCAGTTACGGCAGAGAGATGATGTTCGCCTTGGAGCAATGTTCAAGCGTGATCATGTGACGGATGTCTTGCCCGTCGAAGTAAGCTTTGCTAGCGGCACGCTAATAATGAATAATTGATGGATCAATTGATTGGATGATGCTACGGTAATAAGATAATAAACTTGAAGATAATAAAATAGGGAATAATAAGCGCCAAGCTCATATCGAGCTGTAGGTACTTTACTTATCATACAGTGTTCTTGCTCTCTGCAGAAGCTCCTCTACTCCTCATTTCCCCACCTCCTCTACTTGTGCGACATCCTCCAACTTTCACTTTCTGCCCTACTTGTCCACAATATCAGTAGGGTCGAGTAAATCATGTATTGATTAACGTGACTAGCCAAACATTTACCTCTATCGCTCTACTTCTCTACCCTATCTCCGCGATGCCTTTAGCACAACAACACCGCCCAATGGCGCGAGCTGCAACTGGTTTAATGATCACGCGACCCCTGCTTCTTTCGGGCGTGAGGGTGCTGGTACTTGCCCTCACAAGCTTGCCACTTCTAAGAGCTGCGCCGACCAGAAATTCTCTGTTTTCCACTCTGGATGAAGACGAGGAGCTGCCGATACCAACACACAGTCCAACGTTATGGATCTATATGGCAGTCGCAGTGGGCCTTGTCTTGCTCGGCGGAGCTTTTGCTGGCTTGACCATTGCGCTTATGGGACAGGTTAGCTGCTTGAACGGTTTCCAAGTCACTCCATGGCTAACCCGCAATAGGATGAAATATACCTGCAAGTAATCAAAACATCGGGCGAGGGTTCTGAGAGGAATCATGCCGCAAAGGTTCTGAAATTGCTGAAAAGGGGGAAGCATTGGGTACTGGTCACATTGCTGCTTGGGAACGTCATCACCAACGAGACCCTGCCCATTGTCATAGATCGCTCGCTAGGAGGTGGGTGGCCGGCCGTCTTGGGTAGTACCGTGCTAATTGGTAAGAACTCTACATGTGACTTCGTCGAAAGACACTGACATCCGTAGTTATCTTTGGCGAAATCATTCCTCAATCGATTTGCGTCCGGCATGGCCTACCCATTGGAGCTTTCATGTCCCCACTAGTTCTGATACTTATGTACCTGCTGGCACCTGTGGCATGGCCTACTGCCAAATTGCTGGACAGGCTTCTAGGAGAAGACCATGGCACGACGTACAAGAAGGCGGGTCTTAAGACCCTAGTAACGTTGCATAAGACGCTCGGCGCAGCTGGCGAGCAACTGAACTCGGACGAAGTCACGATTATTAGCGCAGTGCTGGATCTCAAAGCCAAGCCTGTGGGGAACATAATGACACCGATGAACCAGGTCTTCACCATGTCCTCCGACACTATACTAGACCAGTCCATGACAGACAGCATACTGTCGGCTGGCTATTCTCGGATACCAATTCATGCACCTGGGAATGAACAAAACTTCGTCGGCATGCTGTTGGTCAAGATCCTCATTACATACGACCCTGAAGATTGTCAAGCTGTGAGTGACTTCGCTTTGGCGACTTTGCCCGAAACCAGGTCGGAGACGAGCTGTCTCGACATTCTCAACTTCTTCCAGGAAGGCAAGTCGCACATGGTACTTGTCTCGGAATACCCAGGAGAAGACTCCGGCGCGCTTGGTGTTGTCACCTTAGAGGATGTCATTGAGGAGCTCATTGGAGAGTATGTCCTCCCTATCACCAACCTCTGATCCTATGTTTCGTTAACCTATACACAGAGAGATCATTGACGAGTCCGACGTCTACGTCGATGTTCCTAGGGCTATCCGCCGCAACATGCCCGCTCCTCAATCCCGAGTCCCGAAAGGCGCAATCGTCACGGACCCCAGTACAAACATGGCCGATGGGCAAGAGGACCTAATTGATATCAGCGAAGACCAGAAAGGTGCACACCCAGCGATTCGAAGACTTGCCACCGACGGACCTCCTCCAAAAGCCAATGGGACTTCACATCCATCGATACGTCGAACTTCAAGCATAGTCAGCGCTAGTCAGCGAGACGGACACAAGAAACCGAAGGACCATGCGCACAACCTCGGTCCATCCAACCTCGCCAGTAGGCCCCGGACGACTCGCTATAACACAGTAAAAATCAAGCCTGGAGGCGGCCCTCCATCCGAAACATCCAACAAGCCCCCACCTCAAGAATCTTCTTCTGAAGCCCGCCGATCTTCAGCATCCGCAGCTCCCCAAGGCGGCGTAGGCGCCGGCCTCCTAAACTCTGCAGGCATGGAGGCCAAAGACGGTGTCATGGCCGTGCAAGCCGGCTACGGGACAATGGGCGAGACTCCACCAAAGAGCAAAGGCCGCGACAGCGCGCCTGGCAACATCGATGAGATCCGGGAAAGCAGAGAGCGGACGACAAGCAGCGAAGGACGCCGCCGCGCCTCTTCTTCTCACAGCAGCACCGTTGGCTCCATGCGCAGTCTCGGCTCGCGCTCGAAGTCCAAGACCGGCATTGCGCGCTCGGGAAGTTTGTCCGAGAATGTGGTTCATGCTGGCGGCATCAAGAAGACGGTGCTGGAAACCACGAGCAGTTCCGAAGAGGCGGATGGAAGCGGGAGCACGGGCCAAGGGCAGGTTGACGGGGCGGGCGGCGTTGAGACTGGGAAGGACGGTAATAAGCCTGAAAGTTCGGGGGAGGGAGGACAGCAGAGCCAGAAGAAGAAAAGGAGACGCAAGAAGAGGAGTGGAAAGAAGGGGGACGAGCAGCCTCTGATGGAGGACGGAGAGGAACGGTGAACGGCCGTAGGCTGCTTCATAGTGCTGGGCTTGCCCGTGGTACAGGTGCTCTAGCAGAAGCTTGCGAAAGGAAACCAAAAGTTTGCATTTGCGGAGGCTGCGTTGTATAATCCTGATTGCGCTTGTCCGTCGAGAAACTCGGAGCTTTGGGCATATGGGCGGCGTGTACAGTCCTTGTGATAGAGATTTGAATAATGGAAGTGCAAATATCAGGATCACGTTGTTTGCGACCTCAAGGATTGTTGAGCACCCATGGCTCGCACGATAGATGATCCCTAGAGTAATGTGGGATGATGATTAATGATAATCAAGTTAAGATGGGAAAGCTCTTTCAGGGAGGCTATATCATCTGATTCGATGCACATGCTAGCTAATGAAGTATACCAAACGTTCAACATGCCAAAGAACGCTATCAAGACCCACTGCTCGCTAAACAGAGAAGTAGAGCATATGCTACCACGAGATACTACGAGGTTTTAGCTGGTTGCGCTGGAATTGAACACAGCGGGCCGAAAGTAGCTACTGGGGACCAAGAGAGTATAATCACGACAAGGTGAAGTCCGACTCCTATCACAGCTATCTGCCCTCAGATCCATCGGGACGGTTGAAAACCCTGGTGCTCAGACGTTCCCTGCCGATCAATTAGCATCGGCCGATACTTGGCGGAAGATAGGATGAGACATTGCACTTACCAATAACAACCATGAATCTTAAACGTCCACTGCCTTTCGCCTCCCTTCTATCGCCATGGTCATGATTCGGTGGGAAGCCATCGTCCAAGATCATCGTACTGCTCCTCCAGCCCCAGCTCTGGCTGAAATTAAACCTATCAGGTGCGCTTTCATACGTAGCAATCATCCTCCCGCCTTTACTGGGCGAGAAGATCTTGAAGTAGGTTCTGATCGTTGGGCGAGCATCGACGTATGGTGGCATGATGGGTGCTTGCTTCCTCGCTGCATTACTGCCTTGGATATGATTTGATCCAAAAGAGTAGTCTAACGAAGTATATATGTCGTCATTATCTGATAACGAGAATGGGTTGCACGTTGCGTCTGGGAGTGGGAGTTGGTTTTGGCTGGACTTGTGTATGGGATCGCCACGCAGGAGGGATGATATAGCACTGCTGCGAGAAGTCTCGGCGGAGGGTTGCACGAGTGTGGCGTCCGGATCACCGCTCGAAGTTCCGCCTTCTTCATCTGCCTCAGCGCGCATCTCGTTGTTTTGATGCTGTTGCTGTTGACGCTGGTTTCGCCGCATCAAAAGCTCCATCTGACCAATACGTTCATCGACACTACCATGCCGGTGATCGTCATCATTATTGTCTTTGGCACGGTGCAGATAGACGCCGAGTTGAGTGTTTTTGGAAGTTTCGATCTTCTGGATGTAGACGTTCCAGTAGGACCCTGCATACCACACAGTACGGGAATAAACGCGTTTCTTCTCTTTGAGACCGCGCGGGTTTGGAAATTCGGCGGCGAAGCGGAAAGGCGGGAACAGAGAGTATGACAACGGTTGTGTCTCTGGCAGTCTGCCACCTGGAGTTTGTGGACGTTCCCCTCCGGTAGCAGTGAAGTCAGAAGCCCATTGAACATCTTGAGGATCAATGTTAGCGGAGAGACGATTAAGATGTCGTGACAGGTACGGGCGAGCGGTATTCACGTCGGATAGTACAGGTTCAGCATTACCTCCAACGACTGAGGTATGGTCAGCGTTAGGAACCCAGAACTTCCGAGGCTGCCCGTTCCCATCCCAACTGCCAGACTCCATATCTTCTGCTTCTGATTGAGGAGTAAGAATCTCCGCTTGTTTTCCTTTACTGTTGGAAGCCCCGATGCTGGCCTCTACGGAAGATCTCCCCGTATTTGCGTTCTCTCCTCTATATTCCGAAGGTTGAGTCAAACCAAGTTCCTGCTGGAGTTCGTTTGCGGTTAGGACCTTTTGGCGAAGTTCCATTTGTGACCACAATGAGTTCGAGATGACCCCTTCTGGCATAAGTGGAAGTCCAAAGACGTCGTGCTGCTCCTTAATCTGCTTCAGTTGCTCAAAGCTAAGGTGGATGTAATGAATACCCTCGTCAAGGAGCACAAGCAGAGCTGCAACGTCTGGATTAGTATAAAGCGCAAGCCATGGGTCGTAAGCCTCCGGTATTGGATGGCTGGCTAGCTGCATACTCTTTCGATACACTGCATCGAACCGAATGGCGTTGAACTTCATCGTATTTGGTGGGGAACGGATATGATGTCCATTAGGCTCCATCAGACCAGCTTGTACAGCAAGCAACTTCAACCTCCGATTGAAGACGCGTTTGGCAAGGATCCATCTTTCCCATTCACCATGAACGAAGAAACCATCATTACCGATGACTTCACGAGCAACTTCTCCAGATACGCTGTCCCAGTACCTCAAAGGCATTTCCCACCCTTCTTTACAAAGCATGGCCTTTGCTGAGGCTAGAATTCTGTCTCCTGAACCACCATAATAGTTGCTCGTCACTAGGCGTATGAATGCTCCGAGGTTTTTGGGCGTCATTTGACGCAAGATCGAATCAAGACTACACTCAATCAGGTCGTTCATCTCGAGCCAGCAGCCGGTAGCGAACAGTCCAATGGCTTCCGAGTTTTCTTCATCAACAGCATTGCATCCATATATTCT
Organism: Physcia stellaris; assembly: GCA_018902385.1. Taxonomy (NCBI): domain Eukaryota; kingdom Fungi; phylum Ascomycota; class Lecanoromycetes; order Caliciales; family Physciaceae; genus Physcia; species Physcia stellaris. The sequence continues at coordinate 656,184 of JABSSW010000015.1, read as the reverse complement.
CCTCAAGGCTAATTCGAAGGCAGCTTGAGTAATATTGGAGTCTAAATCCTCCAGGTCCAAGACAACGTCTTTCTTCGAGCTTTCAGACCAGGGTCCAGAGAGCATAGACGAAAAATATGGAGCGCGGTCAAGTAATAATCTATGCAACGCATACCTGGTTCCGAAAGCATGGATTGTTATGTCCGAATGTCTGCCCTCCGTCAGGCCGCGAGCAAATAGATGGCTTGGCAACGACGCTGTCTCGTGAGATACTACCGTCAATCTGTTAGGACTCAGCTTCCGAGCAATAGGTTTACTTACCCCTTGAGTAAGTTATACCACTAGGTGTCCGCAGGTATGATGCATGCCTTGATATTGTCGGAGTTTCTGGCTCGGCAGTAGTGAAGAGGCGGGTGAGAGCCGTGGGTGTACTGGAAGCCCTCATCTCGGCAGTTCTTGAACGCTCTGGTGGGGTCGAAGGATCATCGTTCTCCTTCTCTGGCTGTAAAAGGGTACTGTTCCGGACTGAGGGGTCATCACTCTGGTAATGAACTGCTCTACGGTTGCTGCTCGATGATGGAGTTGCTAGTGAAGACAGAGGATGGGAAGGCACTGTAATTTGGGGGGCGCTCATTGCATGTGCGGTGTTAGCTGAGACTGAAGTGGTAGGAGGTCCAGATGTGAAGATGGAGAGGTTGGGAGTGCTAAACAGTGGTGGCTGAAGTACATTTGACACAGCAGACGTCTGGTCAAGATCTGGCACGGGACACGGTTTAGCCCTGTGAGCGAAGATGGATGCGGTTGATGAGGGTTCGGAGAGGGTAGCAGGAGGAGAGGCTCTTGGAGTCGAGATGTTTGGGAAGGACCATGTAGGTGAAGACGAATTTGACAACAGGGTGGATTGAGTTGGTACATTGATTTCTGCAAGGAGGTTGCCATGGGATGAGGCAGGCTCGTCTGATTCTTCAATACCGGCCATACTATTTAGTTCGGGCGTACGGCGGAAAGAATGGTCAGTTCTTGAACATGGAGAGACTAAAGAGAAAGCTATGACAAGCTTATGATATAAAAATCTGTTTGAAAGATCTTAATAAGGTACCACTACCCGTACGTCTGGGCTTGGACGACTCGTGAGGTGGTGTGGTTATGGCGGGGCCTGTGAGACATGTCAGATGACGTCGTTGTGAATTATGCATGTGTCGAGCCTGCATATGTAACCTTGGACCTAAGATACTGTAATCTTACCGGGATACACTTCAAGTGTAACTCATAAGACAACCATTAAAAGCAATAGACCCAGTCAAGTTTTCTGATAGTCACCATAATGCAAACCGCTCGACCTGTTTACCAACGACATGATCAAAATTAAATACCACAGACCCTGAGTGTTGGCTCGTTGTATCATTCTAAATTGGTGATTATATTGGTCATATACTCCACAATCTTGGTAGATAAGATATGAATAGGAGACATAGAATCTATTCTCGGATAGCGATCCTAAAGTCTTGATGTCACAGCTATAAAAATCAGATGGGAAGACTGATGGGGTGAGACCGTGCCACGGTTTATTTCTGTCTTCCCTTTCCCTCCACCATCCAATACACACCTAGTACCTAGGAACATAGCACAAGTCAATCACCGTTCTATATCCGATGGACGGCCATACCTTAGGTCGAGTTGAAAGGTTGAGAAACTTAAGGCATACCTCATCGAACCCCTCCTGTAAACTTCATGAATATGACATCTCTCATCCTTGAGTCTGTCGGATCTTTCGCTTGCCGTGAAACCCTCTTAATCCTCCTTTTCGACATTGATGGACCACCACATCAAGATCTCCTTTTTATCTCATGGCGCCATGTATTGTCAGTGGTACCATTGCCGAGCTTCGTCGAACAACCAGCCCATGTGTAATGTTGATAAATTCCTCGTTCTTTTGATCTTCGGTGCATGTTGAAGATTTGGGCTGAACAGCCGTCAGCCTTTCAAGTCTCGTACATGTCTTAAGCCCATTTTAGGTATCAGAGCATTGATCGACATATCAGGGCCAAGGACCAGCGCCAAATCAGAAGTAGGGGCTTAACAGTTAGGGCTGAGAGTCATGTCGATCATCGTCGTCAGCTCCAACGATAGCTGACTTTGCTGCGTTCCATCTGTACTTGTCGGTATTCAGGGCAGCAGATATTGGGCCGGCTTTGCCTCTTCTGATACTCTTGTAGGCCTTGATCTCCGGGCTAGGTTCGGGAGTTTCCGGTCGAGTAATCTGGGGAGGGACCGATGCCTTTCGTGCTGCTACTTTGTCAGCGCCTTCATTTGACAGCAGTAGAGAAGAGCTAGAATGTGTTACTTTGAGAGGATGGCGCAGGTAAGGTGGTAAAGATATCAATCACCTCGCTGTGGAGAAAGCATGATGTCAGTTACGTTGTTGTATTAATTTGGTCAAAGGAAGAACCTACTCCGACATCGCATGACAGATACTCTCTAATGCTTCCCTTTCGCGCCGCACTGATTCTGGATCTGGTTGATTGGATGTTCGCTGATGCTGCTGCTGTGCGGAGCCATAGTGAGGGCGATAAGATTCGTCATAGAGCAAGCGAGAGGTCTCTGGGTTCTAAGGGTGCAAGGGACAGTCAGCGTATGTGAGGACTGGGCTACTTTCATTTCACATACCTCGCTGTCCGAGCTCCGCCGGGCAAAGCCAAGGCATGAAGAGCAGATCCCCATGGAATGTGGGACTTTACGAAGTTGATGGCTAGTGATCAAGGTTGTGTTGGAGCTGGGAGGGTGGCTCGGGTGGTTGGAGAGCTTTCGGCATTCGCATTAAATACACCGCTACTTTAGCTCAGTAATATATTACACGAACGTGATCGATGAAGATTCCTCCTCCCTCAAGCAAGAACAAGCATCTTTATGTTCAATTCTGCGTCAATGACAGATCAAATGGACGAATACTCAAGTCAAGAGTGATAAAAAGAGCTAGAGAAGATCTTCAAGTCTGCTACTGAGAAGTCTTCGACAAAAATATCGGAGTCCCCTCCTCGCCAAAGCACTTGCTCCGCATTGCTACTTCTTTCCCTTGACTCCTCTTCATGCTTTCAGGTGATATTCGATCCCTTGCCTTCAGATGTTCTCGCTCTTGCATTCGCGGACATTGCCGAGCCCAGTCCGATGTGTATAGCTCCAGCATTCCTCTCTTACTGGTGGCTGAAACATTCTCCTAAGATCTCCTTGACTCTTCCTGTCTCCCGTGATGTCTTGTCTACATGTATAAAGAAAGCTCCTTCTCTATTGTTGATTCTCTATAGCTGGGCCAAAGTCTTATACATACGCTCTTTAGTAAGCCGTCCAGGGGTGACATCCGCTCCTCAAAGATGCATCTGTCTTTCGTTTTACCCGAGTTGATAGTTCTTGCTTTGCTCAATGTTCAGGCCCTTGCCAATTTCGATCTTGCCAAACGTTTGGTCTGTGTGAAGGACGATCTCTATGATGGCTTTCATAACGCAGATCCCGAGGATATCAATCCCTGGTGTAGTTCGTACTTGGGGATCCCAGAGTACACGGCTACACGTGTTGGAGGCACTTCGAGAACGTGGGTTGAGCTCGTACATTATCATTCTGTCAAAACCTAAGATCATTGCAGCACTGTCATTACTACCGAGACCACCTTCACGCCATATTTCACCACTACCACAGTACCAAGCTACTTGACCACCACTACGATAACGTTAGACGCCTTGAAAAAACGAGATGCAGCCCCAGCACCCACGCCTGCTCCTTCTCTTGACCAGCTTTACCAAGCTGCTCCACTTATTCAGCTCTGCGATGAGACCGCACCAAACAGATCGGTTATTGCATCAGTGAGCAGTGCATGCTCGTGCTTATTCATTTCTCCGAATACGGTTGATGTCTCCGTAACCAAGACTGTTGTACGTGATCCCCTGGGAATTGAGGCTAGCGCCTCCAACTGACTCGTCAACAGACTCGGACAGAAAGCGCCGTTGACTACCAGTCCTCGCCAATCTACGTGACCAGATCAAGCAACGCAACCTTGACAGAGACAGTCTACCCAACTAAACCCACCTACAACTCTACTTTGCCAGGCACAAGCGGTATGTTATCAACTTTTGATTCTGTTTCGTCTCCTTCGTCCACACCCTTCGTTTCCGGGGGACCGGCACCAAGCCAAAATACCTCGACGTATCCACCAGGATTATCCACGGCCCCCAGTAGTACAGATCTCGGTACCACTTCTAGTACAAGCTCGGCATCATTGAGCACCCAAAGCTGTCCAACACAGGACACTCTTATACAAGACGGTTCTATCATCGCGCAACGTGATGGCGAGCAGTTTCAAGTACTGTGTTTCACCAAATTCCCCGGCCCGGCCTATGTCGGTCTAGATCAACCAACCTACCGCTCTTGTCTGCAGCAGTGTGCATTAAGCAATGATGGTTTCTCCGCCATTCGCTGCTATGGTGTCTCGTTTTTCCCGAAACGAATCGGGGCGAATTGCTACCTCAAGGACCAAGCTGGCGTGGCTAATCCTGATTACAACCCAAACTACCGAGTTGTCAGCGGGATTCTGCTCCAGAACTCCACAGGCAATTTCTCAAGCACCTTGTCATCTTCAAGCACACCCATCCCAGCGCTGAGCTCATCCTTGAAATCCGGGCCTACCGGTTCGCGATTTCCTTCAGTCAGCTCATACTAGCTTTCCACTAATTCTCCTTTCTATCAGGGCCAACCGCCGTCAGCTCAGCGCCTATCCCGATCACGAACTCAACGTCTCCTTCACTGTCACCGGTGCCGTCGGTGTAAGTGGATCCACGATGTCTGAAATATCTTCTAACATGAGCTGAACTGTGCATAGTACCGGAACCAATACTCCATCAGTCACTCCCAGTCCCTCCTTGTAAGTACTGAGCTGGTCTGTCCGGAGTGTTCATTGAGTCACTAAATCGTTTTACAGCAATGTCACTTCTCTACCTTCTTCATCTCCTGCTACGGACTATACGAACACGCCACCTGACATGACATTGCCAACCGATCCTCGAACTGGCCATCAAAGTGGCTCGAGCGAATCCAGTGGCTTTCCGATACCCTCGGCTAACGTGACAAGTGGTTCGCCGATCTTTTCGGCCAATACGACTACAAGTGGGTTCCCAATTCCAACCATCAACACAACAGCAAGCGGGTTCCCAATTCCAACCATCAACACAACAGCAAGCGGGTTCCCAACTCCACCTGCCAACATAACGAGTGGGTTCCCAACTCCTACGGATAATGGGACGAGTGTGATTCCCACACCGTCTGCAAATCCGACAAGCAGCGGGTTCCCGACCCCTTCGAGCAACGGAACGAGTGGTTTCCCAAGCCCGACCATCAATGGAACGTCAAGTGGATTTCCCTCTCCGTCAGGCAATGCATCGACCTGTTTGAGCACGGTAAGCAACCGAGTCTTGAACGTGAAACCTGCTGACAGAAGTCGAATCAGGATTGGGTGACTGCGTACACAACGCAGGACGTCTGCTTATCATACATAACCGTGTACACGACAACCTCTGCACCGCCGAAGAGTGTTGCGTCGACAAGGACTATCACCCAGACCTACACCATCGAGGTCAATGCACGACAAAAGCGGCCGCGCGCGATGCTTGGCTTTTAAGCCGATTCGGTGATCCTTGTGTTTGGCTTGCCTCGGAAGATTGACCACAGTTGGGAAGAATGAGCCAGCAGTCATATGCATCCTCAGTATCCATACAATATAGACTTTAGAACTCATCATCAGATAGATTTACTATGAATGTGGATTCACGTACCGAGCATCTCTTTGTGATTCTGTGGCCTCTTAGATCTTCCATTCGGCAATCGAGAAGAGGCTTTCGTACCCAATTAGTACCTCAATCCTTTGGGACATGTCACGTGAGTGCAGTCCATGCCAAGCGTCGCTGGACAGTCCCGCAACCCTGAATTACTAGGGAGCTAGGGTACTCCATCCCTGAGTCCTGTTTAAAACCAGCTTCGCCCTTATTTCTGCGGTCAAACTGCTTGCCTGGGACGAGTCAAGAAATGATGCAGGAAAGACAGTCTTTACCGTGAAATCGAACATCTTATGCCACGGATGAAGTAAAACAGATGAAGCCTGAATCGCCATGCCTGGTTTGGTGTTAAGAATGAGCATCCACAACCACGCGACTTGGGAGCCACAGCTGTCCGCAAGGGCTTGTGGAAATCCCAGTCATGCTGAACAGTGTCTACTCTCTACTCAACATCAGTAGGCGGATAATACCTTAATCTGACATAGAAATAAACAAGCCCATCTTTGGACGAAGTTCTGCACCATAGGCCAGGCCCGAGTACTTATAGTTTCGCAAGCTTACTGTAGGCTTTTCTCTCTTGTTGGATCATCCTTTGTAATCCTTCTTTTACCTTTTTCTTGAAACCTTATTTTCAGTCGATTACTGACAACAGCTCTCCTTTGAAAGACACATAGTGAGAAGGACAACTCTACCTATCATTGCTTCCAAGATGCCACCAACCATCCATCTAATTCGCCACGCCCAAGGCTACCACAACCTCTCCACCTCAAACCATGACATGCCGGATCCCTCCCTCACCCCCCTCGGCGTCGACCAATGCCGCAACCTCGCCGTCAACTTCCCCCATCATTCCAAGATCTCCCTCCTCGTCGCCTCCCCCATCCGCCGAACCCTCTACACCGCCCTCCACGCCTTCCCCTCGGAGCTAGAGAAGGGCATGAAAGTCATTGCCTTGCCGGAAATACAGGAGACGAGCGACTTGCCGTGCGATACAGGCAGCGATGTCGACATCCTGCGCGACGAATTCAAGGATAAGCCGGTGGATTTAGGGCTCGTGGGGAAAGGGTGGGACAGCAAGAAAGGCAGATGGGCAGCGACGAGTGCGGCGATCGAGAAGAGGGCGAGGGAGGCGAGGGTCTGGCTAAGGGGACGAGAAGAGGAGGATATCGTCGTCGTGACGCATGGCGGTTTCTTGCACTTTTTGACGGAGGTAGGTGTTCGTCAGACGAAAGCTCCTGTTCTTCCCCCATCCATTTCATATGATCCGATGCGGTTGCTGATGTGCGCGACGCGTTAGGATTGGACTGATAGTCGCCGCTTCGAAGGGACCGGCTGGGCGAATTGTGAATACCGCTCATACACCTTCAGTGATGGCCCCTCTGACAGCAATGCTTCCATGACCGAAACGGCGGAGTCGAGATCCCGTCGACGGGGGACCGAGAAGCCGTTAACAAAGACCGAACGGGTACAGTTGAGGGAAACGGCGATGAAGACATGGGAGAATGCTGGGTATCAGCAGCCTGCCAGTCAATTGTGATATTGATGTCCTCACTGCCGATATCAGTGCGAAAAATAGATCTTCTGGAATTGTTGGAGAGGTAATGATGGGATCTAGCTTGAGGATTATAACTATAATAATTTTCTGATAATTTGGCTTGGACAGAGGGAAAAAGAGGATGAACAACATAGAACATTGAACATCGACGATCATACGATTTGGATAATGAATAGAGGACCAGATCCACATTCGGAGACGTTGTCAAGGCTAGAAGTATGACCTAGATATATATGACATTGCCAACGTAGATAGAGGGCATCAGTCATACAATGTACAAGCTATGAATATTGCATAGAGATCCAAAAAATCTACGATCGTTTACAGAGGGGATCAGTGACAAGGGCCAAATCATTCTCCTACACAAACACAACGTAGGTCCAATCATTCAAGTGATTCAAAATCAACGGACAACGGCATAACCACTACCAACAAATCTATCAACATATATCTAACCTGCTAGCCAGCTAAACCCTCTCACCGTCCATAGCTCCTAGCCCGATAGAATCCCAATAGAGCCCTGTTTCCTTGGAACACTAGGAGAAAACAATGCCTGGAGGACTTTTGTATTTTTTCAGCTGCAGAAACGATTGACACGCCATACCCTAGAAGACCTGGTTTTAGAAGAGCTGGAATCATGTCTCGCGTCGATCAATGTCTCGAATGGCGATGCTAATCAGACAGAGAGTCTCCTTGGCCAGAAGTGCGTTTGTCTTCCATCATTCAAACAAGGAAAGAAAGAAAGAAAGAAAGGTTGTATGATGCTTTAGAACGAGGGATCGATGCATTGTTCCCGCAACGGTGCACGATGCCTTTGTCGAATATTCTGTTTTTCGACTCCTGGAGCGGATTGATAATCGATACCGACGCAGCCACTTAGTGGCCGCTCCGCACGAAAAACGGGATTACTCCCACACGTATAATATTCTTGGTTTGGTGCAACCTGCAAGGCTGGACTGAGATGGTAATAGTAATGCCCTTCAGACAACGAGATCTGTCCCTATTGTTGAACCGAAGCCGTGAAACCTTCAAGCTCCGATTGTTCAGAGAGGACGACCGTTTTCCCGATTGAGGCTCTACTTCGCATCTCGTTGAAACAAGGACTTGCCGAAAGTGGGCAACCGAAACCTCGTCGACTCGTTGACGCAGTAAGGATAGACTTCGCTGAAGCCGGGAAAGCAAGTTGATAGTTTGACGATCGAATCAGTCCGGGCTGTCTCCAAGAATTCCGGAAAGGAACCATCTAGTGTCTTGCCAGCACCGTTCCGCGGGTTGACGATCCAGCTCCATGAACTGGAATGGTTGGTGTCACAAGCAAGCCGCAAATCCTTGAGGATGATTCTTGCCGGCAGGCCACCCTCCACATGCTCGTCGTGTCTCGACTTTCTGCGACATTTCTCAATCACGCTGAACCCGTAATAGCATTATCACGCCAGTGATCGTTGTCGTGCCGATGGGTGACAGGATCCGTCTTGACCCTCTTGACATTCCTCGATCTATGGTAAACCCACTCGTGGGCCCGCTCCATGTGCTGCTTCAAATTACTTTCCCGTTTGCTTGTGTAAGCGCAGTCTGTGTGTTGGCATTTGAACTTGTGCGGTATCGAACAATGTTTGTCGTTGAAATGCCGGTCTCGTTCTTTTTCGGTCGGCCACCCGTGCTCGTGATACTTGCATGTTGGCTCACTACATTTCCATGGGCGGGAATGGGTCTTTTGGTGTTTGCTAAAACCCACATCAGCCGATTGCCTGAAACGTACCAAATATTCGCTCACGTTAGATCACAGGGCCTCTCAAAGCTTTTGTCGCATTCGGTACACCTTTGCTCAGCCTTGCCCATCGATTCTCGCGACTTGAAGCGGTAGGTCATGAGTGTGAGCGCAGCCTCTTCTTGATAGTCGTTGGCGTGATCGAGGGCCTTCCGCTTGGCGTTGTTTCGCAGGAGAAGTCCAATATCTTGGTTGCCATTCTGCTGCGTGGATCTAGATGCTGTTACTTCACCTTTGCTTGACGGCGTTGTACTTGCTCCTGCTTCTAGCAATATTTGCACTACACTTCTATGGTTTTCTTTGATTGCAGCATGAACTGCTGTTGAGCCCTCGTTGTCTTCTGCTTCAACGTCAGCGTCACTGTCTACAAGAGCTCGAACGGTCTCTTCAGCTCCACGTTCAGCAGCTAGATACAGTGGCGTGAAACCCTCCACAGTTCGCGCGTTCCTATCCGCCCCATGTTCTAGGAGAATATGAATTATAGCGACGTGGTTTCTGACCGCTGCGGTATGGAGAGCGGTGTGTCCATGTGTACTCCGCGCATGGATGTCTGCACCGAAGTCCAGCAGAAGCGACATGATATCCTCAAGGCACATCGCAGCTGCATCATGCAAAGGCGTTAGCCTATCTCGACTTCGGCTCTCGGTGTTTGCCCCACTCATAAGTAGTGTCTTCACGACCTCTGGCGGCTGCTCGCATACGACAGCGTAGCGGAGGGGGGTGTAGATCTGCTCACGTAGGCTGCACTTAGCGTTTACATCGGCTCCTCGAGTTAACAATGTTCGCATTGCTGGAACGTGGCCTTCGATTGTAGCACAATGCAAGGCAGTCCGGCCCCGGCGGTCTCTAATATCGACCTCAAGACCTCTTTGTAATAACTCCGTTAAGGCACCAACTTGACCAGCTTCAGCTGCACAGTGGATAGCGCTGCCATACCAGTTCTCCTTGAGTTTATCGGCACCCCGATCCAAGAGCATTTGCATGAAGCTCAAATTGCCACTTGCCGCTGCTCTGATCAGTGCAGTAGTCCCCATCTTAGTCATCGAATCGATCTGAGTTTGGTCGTCTTCCAGGAGTGTTTTTGCAAGACCTTCTAGCCCGAAAGCGGCTGCCATTAATATCCCGTTACAACTATTGGCTTCCTCGGCTTCCCAGTAAATTTCTTTTAGCCCAGCTGTATATCGTGAGATCTGGTAGGAGCACACACGTTGCGGACCAGATCGAAGGAAAACAAGTGCAAGTTCATCGGCTTGCGAACACTTTGCATTCCTGACATGATGACCCCAGAAACAAGCTGCATAGACAGAGAACGGATTTTGTGATATGAGGGTTTGGATTCCCTCCTCATTAGGGCGGCTCCCTAAAGCAAACTCCTCTAGCATCGAGTAGGTAGTGGTCAACTCAGCAACAGCAGATTCTCCCAATGGAAAGATGCGTTTCTGGTGCTTTTCGAAAAACTGTTGCACGGAGTAGTGGACCAGCCTGATGATCGAGGTCTGCTCATTCACAGTAACAAGTCCTAGACAGGATTCGACCATGAGCTTCTGCGAAGGTCGATAGAGCGGATTCAGGGAGGTAATCCCTGGCCTTATAGCTAGTGCATCGCTGAGCTCGCTGACCAACAAAGGGCGTTTGGCATTGGTTATCCACATCAACGTGTTCATACCAAGCTTTTTGCGACCTTCAGGCTGACGCTGAATCCGCGACAGTGTTTCTTCGAAAGCATCGTCTAAGCCTCGGGGCAAAGTGTCCAGGGCTTCGTGAATCTCCCCCAAAGTGGGCTCGTGCATGACGGTCTGAATCTGTAGAGCAGCTAGAAGAAACCTAGGCAAAAATCAGTACAGCTCGTTCACAGTAATGCCATGCAGTGCGTTGGTATGATGTGATTATGTGTAAGGGTACAATCCAAACAGGGCTTGGTTTCCATCTGCTTACATATTATGGGCTCCTTGGACCACCCTGTCGACAATTGTCTTTTTGAGATCCTCATCTACGGTATCAACGTCGTGAATTTCTTCAATTTCATTCAAGACGTATTTCCTCAAATCAGGCTCTTGAGCCTGTATCTTCATTCTGGGGCACGAGCCAAACAATTGATTGACATGATCTTCGTAAGATCGGCTCGTTACGAATATACTTAGGGATTGATTACTTTGCAAAATGCTTAAAGATCGCAGAAACCCTTTTCGGTACTTTATGTCGCATTCGTCCAACGCATCGACGATCACAAAAACTCGATTGAATGTCTGGCATGTTGAAAGAAAGGCTTGTTCTAGTTCTTGCAGTGGCGGCCGTCTCTCCTGACTACTGAGCTTCCGATAAAGATCATATACCGGCTTTGGGGTTGTCTGCTTTGCAACGGCAAGTTGCTTGAGCAAGCTTGCGATGGTTTTCTCGGGTGTCTGATCAACCTGGTCACGGTAGTTGAAATAGAGATGTGCAACAACGGCATTCTGTTCGCAAACGTGTTCTCTCAGTCGGTCAATTACGAGAGAACTGCGTTCTGTCAATAGCTATTACTGTCGATTAAAGTTTTGGGGGACTCTTACGCAAGCACCGATTTCCCAGACCCCTGGATCCCTTGACATAGAAGTGTATTGTTGTGCAGTTGCGGTTCGTCACGCCAGCGCTGAAACAGTCTCTCATCCAAAAACCACTCTCCAGTACCCTCAAGTCGCCGGGATCGCACATCTTGATGCTTTTCTTCGTGGTCAACCGTCGAAATCCAGTTTAAAACCCTTGCGCGCTCCTCAGCTGCATGACTTTCCTTTTGCAGTTGAGCTTGTTCATTAAGAGACCGCTCTAGCGACCGAGCCTGTGTGTCGACCCTCTCAAGTAACTTGAATGCGTCAAGTTGTTGGGTCAATATCTTTTGCAATTCCGCTGAAGAACTTGCCAATAGCATACATCCACTTATCGTTAAGGAAAATTGACAACACTGCGCGTATGCTCTCAGGGTTTCTATTGTTTCATGGTGCTCCTTTGCATCGATTGGCCAAGTCAGACGAGCCAAGCGAGAGTTGTTGGCACGATTGAGCTTATCGTAGAGAATGGTAACCTTGAAACGACAGGCGAAAGTGCTGGACACCAGCACTGACGTATCTGAGAACTTCCCACGTAACTGGTCAGTACTCCTGAGAAATTCGTCGAGCCGCTGAAGGTTGAAGGATAAAATATCAAGCTCTTTGAGCAATTCGGCTGCAGCCTCATGTCCCCGTCTTGCTTCTTTGACGAAAAGCGTAGAGATCTTAATGGTCTTGCCGACCAGACCAACGAGGCCTGTAACGCCGACGGCAAGAGAGAGCGGATCCATTGCATACCAGCCACGGTGCCAATTGTAGGTCGTGCCAAGTGTGTCATTTGAATGACATTGTTCGATCCTTCCCTGGGAGTGCGATAGCCATACTTTGTCTCTGATCAGGGCAGAAAGTAGCACAATCGAGGGTTAATCGAGAAGGGATGACGAGTCTCTTGAAACATGAAGAAAATCGAGAGAGAAAGTGCTGCAACTAGATAGCATGATTGGGTAGGAATGCCGCTAGGCTACTAGGCGACATTCAGGCCAGAGACCAATCCAGCCCATCATCCGAAGGTGAGAGCGACCCCGCTCCCATCGATCCATTTCCGCACTTGAGCGCAACAGTGAGCCAATCGCTAGTGGTGACGATCGATGCACGGCAAGGGGCTGCTAGATAGAGGAAATGCCTAGGCCGATGGATTGAAACACGTAGTTGGCACAACTTGCATCTGCATGACGCTTGAAGATTCTCGATACCCGACCTGGCTGGTAAAAGTGCAGGTAAAGTATGACGATGATCGGCCTGGATTTCTTGGAGAGCGAGGAGAGGTATGATGGTTTGATAGCTTTTGGGCGTTGCTGTGCCTAATGTACATAGATTACATCGCCGAAGTTAGGGGTAAGCTATTCGCTAGGCGGCCGCAGGAATCTCCGGGGGCCTAGTTGTCAGGCAGCCACTTTTCACCCTATTTTCCCTTGACAGCCCGACCCTGTTCTTTTCTCCTTCAAACAAATAAAGATACTATGTTCCTATCAGCACTACTACCAAGCTAGTCTTCACTCCGCATCTCGCTGTGACCTGCCCGAGCGGGAAATCATACGAGTCTGAAAACTTTGGTTTGGGGGCGATATACCTGTACTGGACCTATTCCTCACTTTGGAGAGAAAGCAGAAGGTTGAAAGATGATAAAAGGCTATTTGAGACGGGAGATAACGTCTGGACCCAAGAAGGCTCTGAAGAGGTAGATTGCCTCCGTGAGAATTGGGCGCTGTAATCCGTATAATTATAGATTGATGCCAGAGCCTCAAGAGAACGTAAAAGTTCATTATCCGTCCGTACAAGGAAGTATTGGAGGAACATGCAAAGTGTAGGAAGGATGTGTACGCTGGTGGCACACACATGCGACTTCCGAGGCTGACTTCTTCCTCGTCCAGTAGTTCAAAATATGACGGCTAAGATAGTTACTCTGTTCCATCGCATAGGGTTTCGTTAGAAACGCGCAGAGATCACGCCCTGGTCAGATTCATCATAGTGCTTTCTCTCCCAGCACGCCCCAATATTACAGGGATGGGCTTACCAACTCAAAAGCCCGTGTTTCCAGATAGCGATCAAGGGATTGACATGCGAAGGAGATCAACTTTCCAATCCTTCTATCTTCTAATTCGAAAACCAGTCGTTGGTTTTCAGATGGTGCTCTGGCGTAAGAGCGCCTCTCAGACCGCGCTCTTATCTTGTTGCCCATCAGAACCGTTTGAAAAAGGGACTTGTGCCCAGTCTTGCAGGTCCGGGTCATCAATCTCGACCTGTACAGTGCCATCGAGAAACACGCGCGGGTCTGCTGGGACCTTACCCGGTATTTTCCAGACATGACAGATTAAGAGCTGATGGTTTTCTATCTTGTGATATTTTGATCAAAGATACATATAAGTATGGTAATCCTAGCACGATCTTACAGTACTACGGTACGGGAAGAACAACGTAGCGGAGGCCTTCCTGTTCGGCGTGATGTCGTGCCATGAAATAAATTGAGTCTAGTAATGAGAACGGAGGGAGGCTTTCAGAGAATGGCCTTCACCTGCATTCGGCGATGTGATTAGCCAATTGAGTCGTAATTCCGGGCTGCAGTTCAACCAACAGTTATCATGAATAGCTGTTGCGGTGGGCAGACCTACCGAGACCAATTGACGCCCCTGATGTGCGATGTCTGTAACAGATCGTATAGGCTGCGACTCCTCCTGCCCATAAGTCGAACCATGTTGCGCGTTCTGTGACATAGGGGCAATGGTATCAATTGTAATCATGCACGGATTTTGATCTGAAAATGGATTAGCGGGAGACGCTGTCATACCGTGTCTTGATCTCAGGTAACATGCGGTACCATTGTCTCAAAGGGTCATCTCTGATCTCAAGATTGCCCTGATGTTTGGCCAGAAGCTTATCCGCGTCAATGAAAAGGGACAGCTACTTACGACCCACTATCGTCTTTGGCAAGGTAACAGACCGTGCGTAATACTTTTTGGCAAAGACGAATGTCTTATTTCGAGCCGGCATATCCTGGAGGAGTGCAAAGCACGAATCGGGTGCCACAAGAGGCGCCTCCGGATAGCACGTTACCCTAGGTATGTCACCTCTCAAAGTCATAATTAGATTGCCATGCACGCCAATGTTTTCGATCAGGCCTCCTTCGGACAAGTCTTTAGGCAATACACATGTATCGAGCAATTGCATGGCAACACGCCGAAGTTCGACTGCATTCGTAACGTCGCTAATTTCTCCCTTCTTGACGTCGATGTCGATTGCACAAAGTCCGTCGCCTTTTATATTTTGAGACCGCCATGTCATCTAGATGTTTTTTTTACAGAACATGCAAACACACATGATAGACCTGGCTGAGACGCACAATAACACTTACCGCTCAATTATCTAACCGGTAGCTGAATATCCCAGGCGCCTTCATCTCTTTGACCAAGGATGTAAGGCGTTGGCGAATCTGTAAAGTGAGCCCAGGCATCGAGGCAACTGGCTTTGTTGAGGTTCAAGCCAAAGCGCTGCGGCTCACACACAGCCTGCCCACGTGGGGCAGTCAATTGAGCTCTACTTGATGAATTTAAGAAATTAACTAGGGACGAGGGGGAAAAGCTCGAATTGAGAGCAGAAAATATGGTTGAACCCGGGAAGCTTGGTGTCTCACTGGAAAGGGTAACAGAAAGGGCAAAGGACCCCAGTATGTATGCAAAGAAAATGATACCACAAGCGATTTGGCTTGGAAAGATCATTCACTTTACGCAGTATCCTTCCATGAGCGAATAATCCAGAAAAGTCATGTCCGTCGGTGGGGAGAAGGTATGCATGGCTTCCACATAAGCGACCGTATGCCTGGCGGTCACCATTCTACCGCGAAGGGCATTTGGGAGACATGACTGATGATTTCACAGTACCGAGATCAAGATGCCAAAGCAGATTCGATGCTTTTGTGCACAGCGACTTCAGGAGAGATGCATGAACAGCAGCATGACCCCCTCATGCAGCCTATCCACTTTAACTAGTGTAGGGCTAGTCGTGATAGGCTAAATGGCTGCTCTGGACTCCGTCTGGACGTGTGTGAAAATAATACCCAGCATGGTGGGGCACAGGAAGGAATCAGAGTCTCTCAAAGACAAAAGCATCACCGGGGAGACTTCATGATTTCTAATGAGGAGAAGCTACCACGGAATGGCCTTCATCCTTAGCTACATACCTCCCAACCACCGAGCTTCGAATAATGGGACCTCTCCACTCATCGTCAAGAGGACTGCGTCACACGCTGTTCTAGGCCCAATCGGTTGCCCACCTTGCTTTTAGTCCAATAGTACATTACGAAGTCCAAGAGTCCCCATGTCTTCCAACTACTTCCATCTCTGCACTTGCGTTCCATCCACCTCGGCCTTTTTCAACCATGGCTCGAAGTCTCATCGCCGAAGAAACACGGCAGCGGCTTCAAGGAAGCGATCCAAGATGGAAGTCGAAAGCTATCCTGCGGACGGTAGCTATCTTCCTCGACTTCATCACCTTGATTCTCTTCGCTGTTTCGATAGCGATGACGGTCCATTGGGGGAAGGTGTGGGAGAATGGTTACAGCGACGATTGGACTGACGGCATGCCTCTTGCTCCGGTATGTTCTCAAACTCAAACATGCTGTCCGAGAATGCGATCGACTTTCAAGCTTCCCTCATCAAAAATGTATGACTGACGGTCATATTTGACATCAGATCATCATATCCCTTATCTACAACCCCACCGTCCTCTTTCTCCTTCTCCGCCACCGCCGTGGACGTCTTTACCATCCAGGCTGGGACATTTGCATCGATCTTCTGATCTGGGTCCTCAGTATCCCGGGTATCGTTTACTCAACCCGCGCCGGCTGGTTCAATCTGTGGCAGCCCGTTATCCTCGAGTTTGGGCCCGACGACTACATTCCATGCAACAACCGGTTCAATTTCTGGAGTGAACCTTGCCAGCCGGATATCTATACGATCGGGAAAATCGAGGTTGCAGCCAACATCTTTTTGGCGTTGATACTGTAAGCTTCTCTCTTCCCAAGCCGTAAGTAATCGGCCTATCCGAGCGGGGTGAAGAAGGGTGCTGATCGGGTTCTTCTCACTCAGAATCATACATTTCTCCCTTTTCGTAATGGCGTGTATCGCAATGCATAAACGGTGGCGCGAATCCAAGAAGGCTGTAGCCGAAAGACGCAATATCGAGTTGCAGTACCATCGCAGCCCAGAGGAGCATAGGGCGAGATCTTATCCGATGGGTGATCATGGTAAGGACATCGAAGCCAATAATGGAGCTTTAGCTTTGAAAGACGTCGAGGCGAATAACGGGGCGCCAGCTGTGAAGTATGCTTGAGTCGAGCGAGGTAGTATAGGAACTGGGCAACAAACAGGCGCAACGTACCATGTGATACGGGATATGATGTTCAGGATTGGACTGGATACAACGGAAGACTGATGAGACATATTTGTCATGACTGGTATATTTTATTGTGCTTGGATAGCAGCAGATATTGATGGGCACGATTGAAAGCTCAAGACTTTTGAGATTCGGACTCTGCTCTGGCCAGAAGTGACTCGGTTATTGTTTATATTGTTCGGCAGGGTACACCTGAACCTTCACAGCGGGCAGATTTGATTGTTTGGCCAATCCAAGCTCTTACAGTTGAGTGAAAGTACTCTTTAGTATTTGGGGGTATCAACGTTGAGCTGAGAAAATACCCTCACATCTTACACCCCATGCTATTTATCTAGCCTACACTTTTATGCCAGCCTAAATCTGCATCATACTTTCACACACGCCCAATATCTTCCGGAATACCCTCTTTGACCTCCGTCTTCACGTCGTCCTCACCCTTCTTCTCTTCAGCCTCTCCAGCCTCTTTATCCTTCGCCGACACCTCCCCACTCGCTCCCTTACTATTATCATCGATATCCAGCTCTGTCTCGCCCTCAAGCTCGGTTTTGGGTCTCACAATCAAGATACTGGTATCCTTGTCCTTGCTGTAGACCCTGAGCCCAACCACACAAACCGCGTTCCAGGGGTCATCCTCAAAGACTTGGTTCTCGTCCTCCTCCTCCGGAAGTGGTGGAGGAGCGCCGATGGGCACGGCATCGTTGATAGCCTCCGGCGGAGGCGTGGGTGGTATGTCAAGATCCGTGTCCATTGAAGAATCGAACGAGGCAAGGGAGTCATATTCCCAGGTATTGTCTTCCGCAGCGGTGGATGGGGGCGGAACGGTGCCTCCTATTGGAACTGCTGCACCCGCTGTTCCTGGAGCTGTGTTTGGAGCATTGTCAGTGAGGGCAGCGCCGTTGACTAAGACGGAGGGAACATTCTGCAGGGCAGCTTCGAATTTGGCTGCTTTTTCCGATGCTACAGCATCTGCTTTAGTTTCGTCCTCTGTTGGCTTGGTCTCGGCTGTCTGGTCGTCTGGTGGAGGAGATGGCATGGTTGCGGCATCTGTAGTTGGCTGGGAAGCGTCTTGAACTGGCTCTGCTGTCTCCGCTGCAGGGACCACCTTCGATACTCCCGGTTGCTCTTTTGCGCCCTCGACTGCTGGTGCCTCTGCTTCCTTGACCTCTCCATCGGCCTGACCATCTGTCCCAGCTGATTCATTTCGAGCGCCACTTTCTGTTGCCTTGACCGGCTCTTGGTGCTCAGCCTGATCAACAGCTTCAACTTGATCATCTGCACCGGCAACCGCAGTCTTATCCATATCGGCCGCTTCCTTGTTCAAGGCTGCCGCTGTCGCCGCGTTGCGCGCTTCGATCTTTTTGTAGTGCTCTTCTTTCTTCTTCACATGACGTTTCTGCCTTGCTACTCGCTTTTTCTCAATTTCCCAATTCCTCAACCACTTAGCGCGCAGTTCTTCACGACGCTTTTGATGAGCTTTGGCCTTTTTCTTCGCTTCACGCTCTTCGCGATCTTTCTTTTCGGCGTCTGTTTCCTTGATTTGCCCCTTTGCATGTGCAAGGTCATAGGCAAGCCCAATCTGGATGAGCTTTTCTTGCCTGTCCCGGCAAGTATCTCTTACCACTTGCTCTGGACTATTTCTGTAAAAGACCCTCTTCGCAGTGATCTTCATCAATACTGAGTAGGTACCCGGCTCCAGGTCCAGATCCACGCTAACGGATCTGTCCATAAGATAATTGCCGTGACTGCGTACAATGTAGTCGTGCTCGCCATCTCTCTCGAGTCGAAAATGGAGAGAGAAGTCATACTGACCCTCGAGACCTTGAAAATATCGCTCGTCCAACTTACTCAAAACAATGACTACCGGACTTGGCTTGCTGAGTGTAACGCTGAACTTGGTATCGTTGTAATCGGCGGACCAGGGAACGTCGATTGTGGTCCATTGCTGAGTAACACTCCATTCTGAGTCAAAGAGCCTTGTACGGTCGAAGCTCTGGAATTTCCGAAGCAGATCTTTGTAGGATATCCAGAACATGCCGTCATCTGTACGTTTAATTCGAATCAGCATTGCGGGTTCAAGGCAGACGTTGCGCTGCTAGACATCGTCTGTAGGGAAATCACTTCCTCGACGTATTTTGTGATTGGGGTCAAATTCTTACGGGAGAGAAATAAATACGTGCGAAAAGACTTACCGCCAAATTTGTGATTGAGCAACTGCATCCATTCTGGGGTCCACTGTTCAGATCCATCGCTCCAAGCACCTTTCCACTCGGTTTGGCCCCAAGGATTTCTGACTCGTAGCAGTCTTTCTCCTTTAATCTCCTTAGCCTCAAGAATGGAATACGCATGCATTGAGATGATGTCCTTCCGATCGGTCTGCCACGATGCACCTTGCCAATTGTCGAAGGCTCCGGTCGCACACCCAAATAAAAACTCGTCGTTCACTTTCATGATTTCGTCAGTCCAGAATTTGTCGGTATCCAGGATGTCGCTTGTGAACAACTCGGTAGTGACCCCTCCCGTAAGATCTTCTATGGCTTCACCAGTAAAACCTCCTTGGATAGAGTTAAAATCTCCATGAGCCTTGGCATATGCTTTCTCGAGCAATGGCAACCAAGTCTCGTTTTCGCTTCTGCATTGAGCGAAGTAGAGCGCACGGGAGCCTGTCTGGTTTGACTTCCGGTACTCTTCTTCCGCGTCTGCTCTGTTGATCTGCTGCCATGTCCACTTTTCTTCCATACTTTCATCCCAGTCGGAAGCAATAAGGTAGAGCTTATCGTCAATGATCGTTTGGATCCACTCGCCATCTGCTCGCATTTAGTATCTCATCCTGACAGGGGAGCCGTCAAGAGTCTTACCTCGATGGAACACGAAGCCGTATACGCCAACTTTCTCATCACGAGCGATGCAGACATTGTTGATCAGGTCCTGCTTACCGCCAAGAGCGCAGAGCGCTGACATAAACCAACAATCACCGTTGCCACCTTGCCGGACATCGCTAGCAGTCGCACCCTCTTGAACGAACATTGGGTCCTCGAAGATTTGCTGTTACGCCTTAGACAATAATCACCACGGTGTTCTCATCTCAAGGCCCTACCGTTACACGTTTGACAGACTTGGGATTGAGCTGATAGTCTCCCTGGACTAGACCGTCTAAGCAATCCCGTACACCTCTTTTCAGATCGAACTCAATATCGAAATGAGGATCCCTATACTTCATGTTCACCCTTCTGCACTCCTTGGCGATCTTTTCCACGGCAGATTTGCATTCAGCAACAGCCTCATCGTACGATTTGCCAGCCTTCTCGCCATGGACGACGCCCTTTGGGACTTTCGCAGCTTTTGTCTGGGCGTAGACGTTGTTGGGTAGGACCGAGTGGACCTTGCCAGGATACTTGGTCGTGAAAGCCTCCCATAGCTGGTCGACGGTTTTCTGGGGTGGTTGTTTCTTCACCTTCTTACGAGGCTCCGGCTCTGGAGGCGGAGGTCGTGTGTCACTGGACGTAGTGGAGCTACCCATGTTGTCTGCGTCTGTTGCTTATAGTGAATTCACGATCTGTGAAGACAACGAGTGTAAGCTCTTGGCAGGGAGGTCGACAAGCTTTATGTCCTCGTCGATCGTCTGTAGGCAGCGACCGTATATCCGGAGGCAGCTTCATCTTGTTTTCAGCGGCTGAGCCTGACACAGCGGCTCTTTCACACTATGAAGCAACTGTTTGATTGGTGGCTGATATTATCATTGCAGGGTGAATGGGCTAGAATGGGGGGCCTTAACGGTCTAAGAAGAGCTCTTGCAGAAAAAGGCGTTCAACCCTGGCCTGGCGTCTTGGTGCCGCCCCCACAAGGATTCCCTGACGAACGATCATTACTAACAATTGATCGTTTTGGGAGACGAAATTGGCTACGGAGCCTCATAAGGATTCCGCCGTCCGAACATCGCTTATCCAACCTGAAACCCCTCATTCATGGGCGAACTTCCATCTCCACCTGTGGAAGGAGGCTCGCAATGTGGGAAAATAGCTACCAGGCGGAGCTGACCCTGTCGATGAACTCGGCAGTCGTCGGCCCTCCTAATAACTTTTTACCTTATCCAGGCGGGGATTGCCTGCTGCGCTGGCTCGCTGGATATCCAAGTTCTCACAAACTCAGCCCTCGGCAAATAGCTCACATTCCTGGATGAAGGATTTTCCGCAGGAAGTACGAAGACGGGATTTACTAAATCCAAATGATCGAATGTCCAGATCACTTGTCCAGACTCCGATCAAACCCTTTCATTTATTGGAACTTGATGTAGCTGCCTTGAGGAAATGAGATGTTGGGTGCTATTCTTCCACGATCTTTGTACTGGTACACATATTCAAACTCAAAGCACGGTTCCTCCCTCCCATATCCAGCCATACCGTTTTCATGCAAGCATTGTCGCGAGATGCTCATTCTACCAAATGCTGTGTAACCATGCAGACCCTCATCTCATAACGCCATTCCACCATGAGAAATATGCTAAGCACTATGTCGAGAAACGCAAGTCGGAGATAGCCGTCTCTGACCGGTCAATGTTCACGCTTCAATGATAACCGTTCACCTTACCCCTTCCCGAGTAAGCGCTGCTTCCAGCCTCAAAGTAAGGGTGAATGCAAGCTTGCTTTGCCGACATACGCTGCGCCGGATCATAGACCAGCATTGCCTCAAGCAAATCAAGCCCATTCTCATCCAAGCCGGCGATGAGGGCGCGAGATGGATCTCGGGTCCACTTAGGGAAAGATGGTTTGAAGTCCGGGAACGAAGTGACACCGGGCCAGCTATGGTCATCGGGCGTCCCTAAGACACTAATCCATTGGTAAGCTCGCAGAGTGACAACTAGCGTGATGCAGACTCACCGAAAGATCTTAAAGATCTCGTCAATTTCGGAGTCTCCAGGGAACAGTGGCTTCCTTGTGCACATTTCTGCGAATATACATCCAACAGACCACATGTCGACACCCGTTGAATATTGTCGTCCACCTAGTAGAATTTCTGGCGCTCTATACCATAGCGTGACAACCTGTTATAGTCAGTAGCTGCACACGTGATGACTTCGATATCGGGCTCACTTCGTGTGTGTATGTCCTCAACGGTACGCCAAAAGCTCGAGCGAGACCGAAGTCCGCCAATTTCAGATTGCCATCTCGATCGATCAGTAGATTTTGGGGTTTGAGATCCCTATGCAGTACACGATGACTGTGACAGTATCGCACACCTTCGACAAGCTGGCTCATGAATTTCTTGACCATATTGTCACCTAGCCCAAGTCTCCCAAGGTCCGAGCCGGTGCCCTCGGGGAATGCTTTCCCTCTTCCTCCGTCGCTCACTGGGAGTGCTTCCATGTATTTTTTCAAATCTAGATCCAGGAACTCAAATACCAGGTACAGCTTATGGCCGTCGGCGTGGACAATGTTTAGCAGACGAACAATATTTGGGTCATTCATTTCTTTTAACAGGGATATCTCTCGAATGGCGGTGCTCGGTACCCCTTCGTCCTCAGCTTCTAATCGGATCTTTTTTAGAGCAACAATACGGGTTGGATGCGTAAGGTCTCGGGCTTTGTAGACAACTCCATATGTCCCTACAGTTTTGTCAAGTTTAGTTCGTCTTCCATTAAGAAAATCCAGGCAAAGGGTTGCTCTGGCTCCTTCGACACCTCGGGTGGACAGTCTTACCCTCCCCAATCTTCTCAATCTTTTGGTAGTTCTCCATTATCCTGATTGCTTTCGGTAATTGCGGCAATTATCACAGATGGACAGAGATCCGTTGTCAGAATGACGTCGGAATCTTGAGTGGTGAGAGATCGTACTAAATCACAGGATCGACGAGGGAAAGGCGCTACGTCGAATTGAGCCCATTGGATCCTTGTGTACGATCCTAATTCCAGAAGCTGTCGATCGATCAAAGCAAGGCCTGTGGTGTTGTTGTCGAACAAGTTAAAGGGTTTGCATGTGTAAACAATCAACGCGTGGGAGATAAAGTCCGTTAAAGCCGTCCTAATGATACCTTGTTCTCTCTACCTTCAGTAGTCCTATTTAAATCCCCGATTTCAGACACATCTAGCCTGAAGAAACAGATGACAGCTCGCTCGCGCAAAGCGAAGTTTTCAGTGCTCATTCGCTGAGGCTTAATGGATGGAAGTGCTACAAATGCAAATCCGAAGCCTACTGATACTCGCCAAAGACCGCCCGAGTCAATTAGAACCTTATATAAGACCTATCAAAGAGCCAGCCCAGCTACGTTAGACTACGACCCGGAAATTCTCGATATCAACCGTGGCATCGGCCCCGAACAAAAGGTTAGGCTTCAGCTCGTGGATCACGTTCGCCATGACGACGTCAGAACAGCCTGTGCAACTTTCGGTGGGCATGGATCTGGCCGGCTTAACATGCTGAGCCTTGACATTCCCGTCTATGAAAGTAATGATGTGCCAGGTGAGTCTGAAGAAACTTGACTGAGCTTCTTCGTAGACTCCCTGACTCTTCAGGGCTTATATTGATACCTTCTCTTCTTCCTCGCCAAACACAGCGCGACCTTTCGTCACGTTTACTACATACTGCACTTGCCAATAGCCGGCACAAAACCAACATACACGTTCACTATGATATCCCTTATAGAGCCATAAACTCTGATAATGTGCTCAAATCCAATAATGGAGAGGCGTCTTTCTTCGATCTGTCTCCGAACTCGACCGAACAATTCCGACCCCTAAATCCGGAGATTCGTAATCCAATCACTGTCTCCCAATTTCTTCGGAAGAAGCTACGGTGGATCACGCTGGGAGGACAGTACGACTGGAATGAGAAGGTGTACCATACCGAAGATCCACCGCCGTTTCCTCCAGACATTGCGGATTTGATGCGCTCATTCTTCCCGAGCACGAATCCTGAGGTAGCAATTGTAAACATCTACTCGCCCGGCGATACCCTGAGCATACATCGAGACGTAAGTGAAGAGTCAACCAAAGGCTTAATAAGTATTAGTCTCGGCTGTGATTGTATCTTTGTCGTTGGACTCGGCGCTACCGACGGTAAACCTCAAAGGAACTTGGCGATCCGTCTACGATCTGGAGACGCGTTGTATATGAGCGGTCAGTCAAGGTTCGCCTGGCATGGTGTCCCTCAGGTCATTCAAGGGACCTGTCCACCCTGGCTAAGTGACTGGCCTGCACAGACAGCTACAATGACAGCGGATGGCGGTGTTCCGGCCGACAAATACGAATCATGGCGAGACTGGATGTCCAACAAGAGAATCAATTTCAACGTCCGGCAGCTGAACCAGGACGGCGTATAAAGGTCTGATCTTGGGGAGATGTCAAAGGAAAACAACAACTGTAGCTTGACAGATGTACGGATGTCTCTTATCATATGTTTTTGTATGCACTCTCTGGCGGAGATTTTTATCGTAAGCCGGCTTCCTACCAAGGAAGTTCCTGTCCTTCTCTATGCCAGAATTTTCCGGTCTCCTCGATCTTCTTAGCTTTACATATCTTCCATAGCTTTTCCGCCGCTTCTCTGGGCTCCACCGCTTCTTTCATCTGATGTGTCCTGCCGCTTTTATCTAGGGCGGTCTTTACATAGCCCGGATGCATCAGTATCACAACGACTCCTTTATCTTTCAGATCGCAGGCCATACTCTTTCCAATGCTGTTGAGTGCAGCCTTTGAGGAACGGTAAGCGTAGCTTCCACCGGAGGTATTGTCGGCGATACTGCCCACACGAGACGACATAAGGCCAATTTTAGGTGACGCTGATTGAAGTAGACTCGGAAGAAGAGCTTGGGTCAAGAGCAAAGGCGCAAATGTATTGGTCGAAAAGGTCTGGGCAAGAGTGGATTCTGTGACCGTGGAAAGACCGTCAGATTCATGACCAGCCATGACGCCTATGGACTGCCATCAGCAAGGTGTTTCACTCCAAAACCCAGTAGACAACAGGCCGCATATACCAGCAACGTTAAGAAGGATGTCCAAAGGCCGTCCGCGAAAAGCTTCCGCCAGTGAAGCCATTGACTTTGGAGAAGTCAGATCACACTGATAAGTTGCGCAGCCAAGTTCGTCCATGGCACCTGACGCTATGTCAACCGCATGAACCTCATGACCCTACTTAACATCGTTAGTCCACATAGGCTGCACCATGAAGAGGGCAATACTACCTCGTCAAGCAGGGTCTGAGCAAAAGCGAGGCCAATACCTGAATTGGCTCCAGTCACTAGGATTCTCATGGTGTATTCGGATCAGGAAATCTTAGACCAAAGCTAGACGTCAATGACGAGTGTCTAGGAGGAAGAGGAGAAGTACGGCATTGTTGCATCATGCGGAAGCTTCGGAGTTGGGATCCGGACACGTTCTAATCCTGACTCTCCATATTGCTTCTCCGACACCCAGATCTCCTTAGCTCGCATTGGATTTTGGATCAGTTACCTTCGTCAGAGTTCTCGTGCTCGTGCATCGTCTCTTGAGACAATTTGGTGCCTACAGAACCCCGCCTCTGCCTTACCCCACACCTCACCCACCTTACCTTAGGTCTTCAAGGAGGATGCGCGTCATCACGTCCTTATTATTCGCAGTAGTGGAAGTAAATTGATTGTGTATTTGCTCTCACAATTACACTGCGCTTTCTTGCTTTTCATCACCTCGTGTCAATCCTCACTTGCCCAGCAGAATGGCCATGCATTCTGAAAGATGGCAAGAAGTAGCCAAAGCGAAAAGAGAAGCCATTGCAGAATCAATTCCACAACCCTGGCGCATCAGCAGTATCCCGTCAGCAGCAGAGCAACGCGACGTTACTGGAAGCTACATTCACCAATGGCTGTCACAAGAGGAGATCGAAATCACAGAGATGGATGCTATTGATATAGTTGATAAGACATGTGCAGGCATTTGGACTGCTGAGGAGGTCACAAGAGCCTTCTGTCACCGAGCAGCTCTTGCCCATCAACTTGTAAATCTATTTCAAAGATACCGCAACGTTGTACCACCAACTAAGTTCTAACAAGCTGAACTGCTTGCTAGAAACCTTTTTTGATGCCGCGATAGAGGATGCGAAGAAGCTTGATGCGTATTTTGCCGAACACGGAGCGCCAATTGGGCCTCTACATGGACTCCCTGTAAGCCTCAAAGATCAATTCCACGTGAGAGGCGTCGAAACGTCCATGGGTTATATCGGTAAGATATACGACCATCAACAGCAAACAGCCTCTTACAGCAGACAACAGGTTGGATTGGAACTTTCCAAGGTCAGAAAGGGACAGGTCGCGAGAAGGTCTTCGAGAGTGAAATGGTTAAAGAACTTCGAAGCTTAGGAGCTATTTTATTCTGTAAGACGAGCGTACCGCCCACATTAATGAGCGGAGAGACAGTAAATAACATCATTGGCTATACCTGGAACCCGAAGAACCGCAACCTGTCCGCTGGTGGAAGTTCAGGTGGCGAAGGGGCGCTGATCGGACTAAAAGGCTCGCCGGTAGGTCTCGGTACTGATATTGGAGGAAGCGTCAGAATCCCGGCAGGTTTTTGTGGATTGTACGGCCTCCGGCCTTCGTCAGGGCGTTTACCATATGAAGGTATGAGTAACTCGATGGACGGGCAGAATTCGGTCCTTTCTGTGGTGGGCCCAATATCCCACTCTGCTGCTTCTTTGAAACTTTTGGTGCAGGCGCTTCTGAGTCAGAATCCATGGCTCCATGACCCTCTCGTACATGAGATGCCCTGGCGACGTGAACATGAGGAGCAAATACATGATTTAATCAACGCTGTCGGATCTGGCTCAGGGAAGCTGGCTTTTGGTATACTGGAACATGACGAACAGGTGACCCCACATCCGCCTGTGCAGCGTGCTTTGAAAGTGGTCAAGGAGGCCCTTCAGAAGCTTCATCATGAGGTACCATGGGTCTAATCAAATAATTAGTAGGTTACGCTAAATTTATGACAGATAATTGAGTGGAAACCTCCTGCGCACCAACGCGGAGTTGAGCTTTGTGTAAGGGTGCCGTCATCATTTGTAGACATCGCTAATGAGTCTGTCCCATGTCAGTATAAAACTTGGCTTTATGACGGAGGAAAAGATATACACGAATCCTTCAATCTGTCTGGAGAACCAGTCCCACCTCAAGTTGCAGCCGCCTATGGCCACGAGCCTTTCCAAGCAGCGACGGCCAGTGAGATTGCCGCTACCAACGTCATGAAACGCGAGTACCAGAAAGACTAGTATGCAATCTGTCCGCATTTATTTCTCATCGTTCAGTTAAACCGCGGGACAAGTTCCAAAGCGAACATCTGTGGGAGAGTGGGCATAGCTGACTTGTGGTGTCAACAGCATGGAGTATTGGAACTCAACTAAAGATCTCACTGGTACTGGTAGACCAGTCGACGCATTGATAATGCCCTTAGCGCCAATCTCTGCAGCTCGACCGGAGCAATACAAATACTATGGTTATTCTATGATCGTCAATACGCTCGACTACACTGCTTGCACATTACCTGTCACCTATGCGGACAAAGTCGTCGATACCGTCGCCAGAGATTTCAAGCCACTAACGGAGCTTGATCAAATAGTCATGGACTCTTGTGAGTTTCATTCACTGGCCCTGGCTCCTGACTAACTCCGCTTGACAGATGATCCAGCTATATATGACGGTGCACATGTCTCAATTCAAGTTGTAGGGCGCAGACTACAAGAGGAGAAAATCCTTGCTCTCACCGAATACATCGGCAAAGCAATTGCATCGGAGAGAGCTCATCCCAATGAGTGAATGGCGAAAGTGGATCCAGATATACGCTCTAATCGTCACCCAGTCTAATTCACTGGTTTCCCCTGGAGGCTAGCTTCATGTAGTCAACTCGAGGCATCCATGTCGAACATTGGATCCTCAAGGCGCTCATGGCTTCAATATGATTCTCTATACGGAAGCTTTGTAGCTCTAAGCCATAGCCTTGTACGTATGAACATAGGACTTGAATTTGTACTTCATGATTTGGATTTATGACAAGCAACATGCAATAGCATGCGGTGTAAAGAACTGCATGAACGTATGCCCCTTTCGCCCCTTTCAATGACCTGCATAGGATTGCTCTAACCGCATTTGGATTGTTTGGCGAGATGTTCCCGACTCCGAGAACGCCGGCCCGGCTTATTGACCCCCTGAAGAGCACCGTTGATGCTGGTGGCAGACTCTTGGACGAGCGACTTTCTACAATTCCCGTTGCTTTCTCGAGATATCAATCCCTCAACCTATAATCCTTAGATCGGGCATGTGCTCTGGCTCTCTCCCCGAACCTCATGCTTATCCGAGTAGACTGATTTTTGAATCAGCGCGTCATCCAAGTCCTCCACAAGAACAATGACTGACACAGCTACCCCTGAAGCCACCGACTCACCCAGGTTCTCCGCCGAGAAGGATCGCAGTTGCCCATTCTGTGATACCAAATTTACCTCTTCGTCCCTTGGACGACATCTCGACCTTTACATTAAAGAAAGAAATCCTAAGGCCCCTGATGGCATCCATGACGTTGAAGAGATTCGCAAGCTCAGAGGAAACGTTACGCGTCGGCAGGTGAAGCTTTCAACCTCCAAGAGAGAGGCTTCTACACCTACGAGCTCTAAACCAAATTCATCTCGCGGACAGCGGTCCCCATCGGCTTCTACGTCCACGATACCGAAGCAGCGTAATGGAGGTGCCGCGAATTTGGCCATCAACAAGCACAATTGGACTACTACTGGCGTTATCAACGATATACCACCAGCAGTCGAGAACAGTACAAATGACCACGGCAAGAGGAGAGACTCATCCAGGAAGGTATCCGTAAAGGACGAATTGATCCGCAAGCACATGGCTTTGGAGGAAAGGGAACGAGCTAGGGCTGCTGAGCTCGCTCTTCGAGACGTCCTCGGAAGCATCAAAGCAGCTAAGTATGTATACCAAAGCCTTGAGTCATTCGATGCGGACGTCGCTGATGGCTGCTGCACGTAGCATGCGCGCTCACCCCCAGTCGCCATTCGACTTCAACCTCTTCAGTCTTTCATTCCCTGCGATGTGTCTACAATGTCTGTCTGCGCCTCCAGCACTCTCTTTCGGTTCAACAATATCGAAAGAGCGCTCGTGGTCCATTGAACCGCCGGGATCTTATCATTTGGATGCTTTAGGGCGATGGCTTGACACGAAGATGCGCGATTGGAGGATATCGCGGCAAAGAAATTTTCGATCAGGCATTGCCAAGGGCCACGAAGGAGCCAACGCGCGTGAGGATCAAGGTTCACCTTGGTCACACTCAGATCCCGATGCCGACTACTACGAAGCAAATTGTATGAAGCATATTCATGGTAGCTACGAAACTTGGGAGAACCTCCCGAAGGAGCAACAGCAAGAAGAATGGCACAAAGAGTGCGTAAGCGCTTTAACGCAAGAACAGGATAGGCATAGAGAAACCCGAGGTCGGATGGAGCGTCTCGAAAGAGAGGTGCAAAGTCTCCAAGCTGAACTCAACGCACACGATGACCCTGAGCAGGGATCAGTGAGCGTCCCTCTCTCTCCACGAACCGCGAGAGAGACTCTCAACCATGGTCCTGATTGCGCGATGTGGGACTACGATGCGCTGATCACAAAGTGGCGGACACGCATACAGCAGGAGCGCTCACAGCAACATCCGCTACCAGGTCCCCCAACGCCATGGTCTGCTCCAGCTCCCGATATCGCTCAGACACCTTCATATACCAATGGCAGCCATCCGCCCAATTTCGAACATCGGCCTTCTATCAACGATTACAACCATGTCACTAACACTGCAGGCGATGATGAAGATCTGGCGGATGCCCCAGGTGAGGAGGACGATATGGAGGTGGACATTGCAGACGCCGGTCACGGGCTGCTAGATCCAAAATTGAGGCAGCGCGAGAATGGTCATCAGGATTCCGCCAAAGCGAACGGAAATCCTCAAGGGAAAGGCTAACGGAGACTTGTCAAGTCTATCCCTTGCGTCCGCTACATACGGTACGGCGGTTCGAGATCTTTTTCCACAGGGTATGAGCGAACGAGTGTATATCAAGCGTGGGCGAACTTCCTGATTTCCGGATCCTTGGAGTTTCGGACTCGCGTTATATCCAATATACCAAATTTTTCAATTTGCGGAATTCATAAGAGCTGCGATACTAAGGGGCGTCTGGAAAGCATAGAACCAATAGCAAAAGACACAATGAATTTTCTTCCGAACTTGGATTAGGCCGTCGAGAGGGTGTTGGTTATATACATGTCGTCTTTGGGGGTATATATATCGCTATGCAAAGCCTACCAATCGCACAAGCCATTCAAGGATATGGTATCCAAACACATCCGTAGTAAAACCCCAATGCATATCGAGTTCATTCGATTCATCTCATGCCCGTATTATGCTATATATGCCCCAAAAGCGCCGCCGCGACACCGCACCCAATATACCACAATCCTCAAACACGATGTATCCAATATATCAATATCCACACTCGTACAAAACTTCCTGATCTTGGACCCCTCCCTACTATTCCAATTTGCGTTTCTTTCCTTTTCTCTTTTTTATAAACCTTTTTGAACCATGGTTTTTACAAACGAGTAGAGAGAGAAATATAAAACAATCAGCCATCGTCCACATCCTCCTCATCGCTCTGGCGCTGCCGGTTGAAGTTGCTGACGCGGGTCTGGATCGCGTAGATGGCGTAGCCGACCAGGGCGAGGAGGACGAAGAGGACGATGATGATTATCGCGACTACGATGTTGCGTTTGACCATCTTTGGTGGTTGTGTGATAGGTAAATGAAGAGGAGGATGGATGGATGGATGGAGCGGGAGGTGAGGCTGGTGGAGGTAGAGGTGGAGTTGGGACGGAGGCTGGAGTTTCGGTGGTTTTGTGGTGGAGGGTGATTAGAGGAGGAGGAGGAGAGATATGTTTATGAGGTTGGTTACGGCGCTGTGGGGTGTGGCGGAGGAGTGGGGGGATGGATAGAAGCGCACTGGTGATGGTTACGGCGAGGTCGCTTGGTGCTTCGGAACGAGCTGGGTAGATGATCTAGGGGTGCGAGTCGTGGTGGGTGGATTCATCCGATGTTGAAGGATCTTATCAAAACCTCAACCCGTGCTCCAGCCTGCTCAACAGAGGGCTCACCGCTTTGCTTCTTCGTAAAGTGTATGTGCGGAGTGTTATCCTTCCCAACTCGGGAGGAGAATTTATATGGACGGAGATTTTTAACCTGGAAGATGATCAAGGGTGGGTTTTGTAGATGCAGCAGATTGGGATTTTCCAAAGTCGGGTTCCAGCCTTTTGGTTGACTGCGTGGCTGGCACGGCAGCCATTGTTGACGGCTAGCAATCGATAAAGCTGATTTTCTCGACCCGCCACGTGCCGAGGCAGCTCACTATTAGCGCTAGGGTCGGAGATAGTGGAGTTTGAATAGGAGTAGAACTATGCAGAATAGGCAGACGGTACGGAGTACTACGAAGAAATGTTGCTGTCGTAGATTATGGTATCGGTAGAAGGAGATTTGTGGAAAACATGCTTTGTTTTTCGCTCTTGTTGGGTAAAATATGTATCCAACCTTGGGACTGACCCTTGACAGCTTCTGCAAACAATTTCGCACTTCAAAACCCCATCTTGGCCCAGTGTCTTCATTGTTCAAAACGCATCAGACATTTTGGCCCCTGTCACATTATGGTACAACAACTACCAGTAAATTCGACACCAGTATTACTCTTACTGGGTCCAGTTCCATACTTAATGCCTCTCACGGTGGCGTCGACCATTCTGACCTTCTCGCCATCATAATCATCCTTCTTGTCACATTTGGGGCATGACCCGGCGGGCGGTATGTAGATACGACTTTCAGGACGAGCGACCTTATTGGAAAAGCTGGGGCAATTCGAGAAGTTCCTGTCTGTGGCACAAGGCTTCTCGAGCGATACCCAGCGATGACGGCAGGGTCGCGATTCCCACTGTTTGACGAGGCACATGGATTGGCACGTTATCGATAGGCGGGAAGGACAGAGGTTCTGCTCAGTGGTTCTTGCTATAGATGGTCAGCGCAAGCTGTAAGGATTGTAAGAAAAGTTGATGACAAGTGTGTTGCTGGGCTAACAACGTAGGCGACTCACCGAGAGCAGGAGGTTTGTTAGAGATTTGAATGTCCGCTACAGAGCAGGCTCTTTGTCTAGAACAATGGCCCGAGTAGTCGATAAAAGCTGATGTCGCAATTCGAAACCTGGGGCTGTGAACGGTAGGGCAGTCCAAGTACCAATGTCGTCCTTGTAGATTGGCCGACTATCAGGAAGTTCCTCTGAGGGGTCCCAAATCACGCTGACCAAGATAATATCTCATGTATCAAAGCTCCACGAAGTCTTTTAAGTCACGTATGTGTGCCCTTGGAGTAATATGACTGGACAACTGGCATCGATGACTCCACTGTAGAGAATGACCCGTCAGAGACCGGGAGTATCTTCCTGATTCAAGCACTCCCAGAGTCATCCCCTTCACGGGCAGTCTTCTGGATAGCTTGCATCAGTTCATAAAGCTGGCCAAGCTGCTGATCTGTGAATGAGAAGTTAAGTACTTATGTAAAGATGATGCCCCGGTGACAACAAACCGCTCATCTTGTCAATCTTGCCTTTATCAATCTTCTCGCCTCGCCAAGACTCGCCCTCGATCTTTTGAGCGTACATCTGCCACTCGGTCAAGAAACCAATCTGGAGATTAAGTCAGCGATGAAGTCTTCTGTGTTATCGACAGTATATTCTGTAGTCATTAAAAGCATACGATGTGCATCGGGTTTTCAACCCTCTGGTGGGCGCGGAATTCACTCTTGATATATTCATCGCCCAATAGACGCATCTCTTTCGGAAGAAACTTTCTGTGAGTACGAAACAATCGCCGATAGAGTGGGATGGGAGGTAGTAGAGCTAGTGGCGCCGGCTTCAACCCCTTGGTTGAGCCTAGGGCGGTTGGTGTTGCGCGGAGGCGTATGGCGGGCCTCATGATTGATGATGTTGAAGAGACGAATGTTCTACCATATATGTAATGTAAAGTAGGTAGAGTACAGTAGGGCTGCAGTTTTACATCATCAGCCCTAGCGTGCTCGTTCCGTCAGCCCTATGATATGATACTCCGTACCATCCGATTGGTTCCATTCGCTCGAATCGGTGTTATTCTTCCCTTTGGATCATACGATGCTTCCTACTCCTTCTACTTCACACGTGGATCTAGATCGGATATATGAACCCGCAGAGGACTCCTTCTTGCTGCTAGACACACTTTCCTCCGCTTCGGAAAGTGCGTTTTTGGCCGAAAGATTCAGCCAAGAACCCAAAGTACCATTGATAGTGGAGATTGGTAGTGGATCTGGTGTTGTACTTGCTTTCATCACTGCTCACTCTCAGGCTATTCTCGGTAGAACGGACGCTTTGACTCTGGGAGTCGACATCAACTCCGTTGCCTGTACAGCGACAAGGCAGACTGTGATTCATGCATGCCAAGAGACACCGAAAACCATCAGAGACACGCGCGGGCCCCATGCTGCATTCATGGGGTGTTTGAATGCAGATCTAAGTAGCTGTTTACGATATGGCGCTGTTGACTTTATCGTATTCAATCCGCCTTACGTACCAACTGCAGAGCTTCCTAGAAAACCTAACGATGTTGAAAGTACTCTGATTGCTAGACCTGACACTTTGGAGGAGAGTTCAAGGCTACTCTCATTGTCCTATTCGGGGGGCAAGGATGGGATGGAGGTCACAAACAAGCTATTGGATCAGCTACCTCTGATACTGAACAAGCAGCGGGGAGTGGCTTACATCTTATTGTGTCAACAAAACAAGCCAGAGTCAGTAGTGCAACGCATTCAGGGTTGGGGACATGCCTGGTCAGTCGTGGTTGTCGGGCGGTCTGGTAGGACTGGGGGTTGGGAGAGGTTGCAAATTCTAAGGATAAGCCGAACAGACACCGAAGGAACTAATGTAATCCTAGCAGGAAGGCACAATATTGAACTAGAGTAATTCTCTGGATGCGCCACCTGTGGATATTAAGAATAACCCAACAGGTTAAGAGTGTCCACCACATGCTGATACAGCGGCCTCTTGCCGTTTGGAGTTCCTGGCTTTTCTTTTCGATTGTTCCATTTTCGACGTCCATGGCTCGAGGCAGGTCTTATGCGGCATTTTCTCTTTACTTTTGGGACCCATCTTCGATATCCTGTTCCTGAAAAATCCGTCGATGGCTCCCATGTTCAGCTCTAGAAGCCTCTGCCACCCCCTCTACCTCTACCTCTAAAGCCGCCTCCTCCTCCTCGTCCCCTACCGCCTCGTCCACCTCTCCCACCCCTAGCGCCTCTGTCGGCTGCCTCTTTCCTAGCTTTGTTCTTCGGCTTTGGCGCGTCGTCAATAAGCAGCGTGTCTAACGGCAGAGAATCGGGGAGGATGTAGTATCGTATCGTCGAGCCACGAATGTTGATGGTATCGAGAGAAATAGGATCGCGGCCTTTGGGGGTCATCTTGACCGTGCGCAAAGCAGTATTCATCTGTGGTGAAACGGCAGTGATGGTGCCGTGGAGGATTGTGCCTGGTATTGTGAGTGCGATGGTTGGATTAATAAAAGCAGGCAGCGAGCTATACCATTCTTAAGTTCAATGGTCACTGTCTCGTTCGCGCATTTCATGAGAAACCTGTATGGAACACATCGAGGTCAGCTAGAACACTAGAATTGGGAGCCTTAGACCACATGCTCAGCTATGTAGTCTATCATGGCAGGATTCATCACTTACCTAACGAGCTTCATGATCGCACTTGGAGGAAGTCGGTTAGATAGGGGTGCGGTGGCAGTTTCCTTATTGTCGTGTGGTTCGTACGAGCTTAACCTGGCGACGGGAATCTTCAAGTCGCGAGTTTTACGCTAGCCGCATTAAGCGCCCTACATCTCCTCACAGACCAAACAAATCATACTACCTCCTCTCGCTCCTTTCATTATCATTTCTCACACCTTACTAAGGAGTTTGTGGAACCTGCCCATATTTCATTCGAGGCTAAACTGTGGCTAAACCTTGAACAGAAGTAGAGTGCGCAAATACTGCCACTATGATCACAACATTATTGTGTATTTCGTCGGAAGTCTCAGTAACAGTTACTTCGCATCGTTCCTCCTGTCAGAAAGCTCATCTCCGCTTGTCTACCGATCCAGATCGCCTTCTGCATCAACCTTGTCCCATTCGCTGTCTGTACTTATGTCTCCGGGCGTTGACCCCGGACTCCTTCTCTTCCGAAAGGCGCTGTCGCGAGCTTCAGTGGGGATTCTGATTTCGGGGCTTCGAGGCGGATCTACGGGCTTTCCTTCGCTTTCGGCCGCCTCTGTTTCCGTCCCGCTATCTTCACTGCTCCTATCCTTCATCTCCTTTCTCAGCTCTCTGATCTGTTTCGTCTCCCTTTCTTTCTCGTTCGCAGCTTGCAGCTCATTCACGAACCAATTGATAGCCAGCCATAGTCCGGCGCACAAGACCGACAGCACAACAAAGTGGATACTGTACGTAAGGAATAGCAAAGCTAAAAGCACAAGCTGGAGGGCAGCAAAGGAGGCGTTGGTTGCGACAACAAGCGTGGGTGTGGGACCGGGAGTGAAGACTGAGGACCAAAGATTGCTTAAGAAATTTGACATCTGGGTTCTTGTCGAGATGATAGTTGGAGATTTAACGTGTCACAACAGGTGCTGTATCAGAATGTATGTGTTCCAGACGGCGTCGGCCTTGTAGTGGTCGGCAGGTTGTTTGTTGCTTTTCGGTTCTCTGATGCAATGTTGATGTGGTTGAAGCGTACGTGCGACGAGAGGAAGGTCTTAAATTCACGAACAGTAGTCAGATGTATGTGGCTGCGATGATGAAGCACGCGATGAGCAAATGTTAATGAAGCGTGATACGTAGTCTCTCCTAGAGAAAGGTCACTCGATGCCCGTGATCCGAAGCCACGTGCTTTCTAGATTAGCGCCACTGGTAGCCCTATCCAACTCCAAACACTAATTTCTCGACAATCTAGCCACGAACTATGATTACGGTCTGAGCATTTTCCATACTCGAGCTGACCAGCTCCGATCCTAACGAACACTCGTCATACTTGACTCTTGGGCTGTTGTATCTTGTGGGAAAAAGGCGTGCCGTGCACACGATCACATTTAAAGTGGGGAACTTAAGGCACAGGCACGGGCCAGGTGACGCTATGTGTTGGACCGTTGGTAGCTCTCTGTCAACAAATGGAATAATCAAGTCATGGTCAAGTGACCACAATCGATATTATTCACAGAAATCTCCTCCCTTTCGACTTGAGACTTTTTGTCACAACTTGATATTAAGTTTTCTGTGTTTTGTTGAGACTTCGGCGTTGAATGCACGAGTAATGGCCCAAGAAGGGGAACCAGTCAAAGGTGATAAACCTGATACACTGTCTACAGAACGCTTCGTACATCATGCGGAAGCAGTCTGGGAGGACAGAGAGCGGTACGGGCCCTCCGGCTTTGCTGGGCTCTTTTCAAACTACTATGCAACATTGTGCGCTGCATTTGCCGCTCTGGGTGGTATGATATTCGGGTACGATCAAGTGAGTAGCCCGGATTGAGCTGGACATTGGATCGGAATAACCGTATGATGGTCAGGGCGTTGTTTCGATCGTGCTTGTGATGCCTCAATTCTTGGATCGCTTTCCGAGGGTGTCTGAGGATGCATCCGGTGCCGGTTTTTGGAAAGGACTTCTGACTGCGATGATCGAACTTGGCGCATTTCTAGGAGCTTTAAACCAGGGGTGGATCGCTGATAAGATCTCGAGGAAGTATTCCATCGTTGTAGCTGTTATCATTTTTACTGTCGGATCAATCTTGCAGACAGCAGCCGTGGACTATGCAATGCTCACAATAGCCAGGCTTATCGGAGGGATTGGCATCGGTATGCTGAGTATGGTTGCTCCTCTCTATATCTCGGAGATCTCTCCTCCGGAGATTAGAGGCGCGCTTCTGGTGCTCGAAGAATTTAGCATTGTGACCGGCATAGTCGTGGCTTTTTGGATCACTTACGGGTATTTCTTCCCTTTTTAGGCGGATCCTGGTGCTCATAGACAATTCGTAGACTGATCTGCATAAGAGACATGTCTTGAAACTCCGCGCTTACCAGAGAAAGGGAATGCTGACTCGAAAATCACACATAGAACTCAGTACATGGCTGGGGAGTGGTCTTGGAGATTGCCATTTTTCCTTCAAATGGTGCCAGGGCTCGTTCTTGGAATCGGAATTTTGTTCTTACCGTTCTCGCCTCGATGGCTTGTATCGAAAAGCCGCGACTTCGAGGCTGGCCAGAGTCTAAGTAAGCTTCGGCAGCTTGACATCAGCGATAGTCGAGTCCAGCAAGAATTTATCGATATTCGGGCCGAGGTTGGTACGTCTTCCCCATTCCTACTTCTATACCGGAGCTCCGATACACGACTGGTCTGCGCAGAAGACTTGGTCTGCAACTCGATGCTCATCTAAGAGTGGAAATACTGACTCTAAATCTCGAAATAGCCTTTCATCGAGAGGTCAGCGCTGTAAGGCATCCTAAATTACAAGATGGAAGCAATGTCAGTCGTATGAAGCTGGAGGTTTTTTCTTGGGCAGATTGTATGTTACATCTGGGAATACTTTCAATTTTTGTCCGAGGTTTCCGATCTCTGAGTTTGAGGTAGCTCAGTAGGTCTGGTATAAACGCTGACGCCAAAACTTAAAGGCTTCAAGCGAGGCTGCTGGCGGCGAACACACGTTGGGGTCGGCTTGATGTTTTTTCAACAGTTCGTGGGCATCAATGCACTTGCAAGTTTGCTCAATCTACCATCCGTCAACATGTCGAAGATAACTGTGCAGTAGATATACTACTCTCCCACCTTGTTCGAGACGATGGGACTGAATCACAGTATGCAACTTATTATGTCTGGAATACTCAACGTCACACAGGTAAGCTCATTGCACTGTGTATTGATGCAATTGCGGGCTGAGAAGAGAAAAGCTTGTTGGCGTCAGTACAAGCCTGTGGACAATGGATCGCTTCGGACGACGTCCGCTGCTTCTCTGGGGCAGCTTTTTCATGACTGTCTCCCATATGATAATCGCAATTCTTGTGGGGAAGTTCTCAAGCAATTGGCCTTCCCACCGGGACGCGGGATGGACAAGCGTAGCCTTTGTAAGTTGAAAGTCCACCATCAGTGGCTACCAATCTAATAACTGTATAGTTGTTGTTTTACATGCTTAGCTTTGGCGCTTCCTGGGGTCGGTATTCCTATAATAACCGAGTGACAGCCGTGGTCACTAAGCTAATCTAATCATAGGTCCGGTGGTATGTTTATTGACATATTCCTTCGATCATGAACCGCGATTCCATGTCAGAGGGTTTGTCCGAGAAGGCCCGGTTGATGCTTTCACTCCGGATGCTGAGCCAGACCAATATCTTCAAGAAACATTTGCTGACTCCAGAGGCTCGCAGCCATGGGCAATGCCAAGTGAGGTGTTCCCTTCGAGTCTACGCGCTAAAGGTGTGGCACTATCGACTTGCAGCAACTGGTAAGAATTGAAGTCTTCATTATTCCTTTTGCACTGTGCGACATGTCGCAACGCTTCTTTCTAGAGCAAATCAAGGCTTTGAGATTTGTCTCGACAAGTTAGATTTCTTCGAAGGACAATGCTGACTCTGAGTTACTCAGGCTTAACAATTTCATCATCGTAAGTTCAAGGATTCGAATCACCAGCTGTTTGAAATAATCTAATCTTGTAGGGGCTG
Organism: Physcia stellaris; assembly: GCA_018902385.1. Taxonomy (NCBI): domain Eukaryota; kingdom Fungi; phylum Ascomycota; class Lecanoromycetes; order Caliciales; family Physciaceae; genus Physcia; species Physcia stellaris. The sequence continues at coordinate 617,297 of JABSSW010000015.1, read as the reverse complement.
ATTACACCGCCGCTTGTTCAGAACACAGGATTCGGGGCTTACGTAGGTTCTTCTACGCGATTTTTCTCTTCATCCGCGTCTTCATTAGGCTCATCGGATAAGCCATGGGAGTATGATGCGCAGCATATTTGTCTCACAAAGCAACACTAACCCGAGATTGGAAATCTTTGCTAACTCCGCGATCTTCGCCAGACCTTTTTCGCGGCGTTCTGCCTCCTATCCGGGGTCTGGACTTTTTTCGTTGTCCCAGAAACCAATGGGAGAACACTTGAGCAGATGGATCATGTATTCAAGGATAGTATTAGTGAAGAGGATGAAGCCAGAAGAAGAGCAATCGAAAGGGACGTTGTTGCAGGTAGCCATGCATCTGGCGGTCAGGAGAGTATGTAGCCCAGCTGAATGTATGTGATGCTATCTTGATGGATCTAGCCGAGGGGTTGGTCACCATGCAGCCCGAACTTTTATGCAGGATCCCAAAGCCTTAAACACCTAAACTCTTGTCAGTTGGGGTCGTAGTCTAAAGTCGACCATATTCTGCTAGCTGCCTTTGAAAGGCTTCAGCGGCGCTTGGCGGAGGTCAAACTAATATAGTAATATGGTAGGCGACAGCGTCAAGCACCAATGGGACGATCGCCTGCAGATCGACTTGCAAAGGTAGGCAGGAAAAAGTTCAGGAAGTCGATCGACAATGCGTCAAAGGCGGGAAATGCAGTCACTCCGGCTGGATGCATGTGGTAGTTGATAGGGCTGCGTCGAGTGCCATGTGCAGCAAGCGAAAGTGCATCCTGAAGGATTAGCGGTGTTGACGACGAAACGCAAACGGTCGAAACTTGAATAGGTCTGGGCATAGACAATCAGCCTTGTGATGCAGGTGGCACGGAGATTGTGCTCAGCTTGGGGACAGGTAGATTGCACTGTAGGCCAATGGTGAAGACAAGACGCAAGCGGTTTCTGACCGCGGCGTACGTGCTCGTAGGAGACGGTTCTGCTGCAAAGCAAGTGACGTCCTTAGGATGCGGGACAATCTTGGAACAAGGGTTTGTGTGATGGGAAGTGACGCTCGGTGCAGCAGGCTAGAGGATGGTAGAGCGGTTCGGAGTCCTCGAGCCAAAGCTATCCTTTGCGGAGGCGGGTGGAAATTGGGATAGAATAATGATGGTCTGCGTCGTCAGCAGGAAGGATTCCACGTTTCCCCATCTTGATCTAACCCATTCGGTAGAGACAGGAAGTACCTACATACATTACCTTAGCCCTTGCACCATAGCACGGAGTAATGCTCTATCAGCATCGCGGCTTTAGGAGCAAGATTACGCCGAAAGTCAAGACATCAGCAGGGGTGACGAGGTTGTACCTGTTCTGTCTCGGCCGTAGCAGAGTGGGTGCGTGTTTGAGGGCTTGGTCACCGTCCATAAGGTAAGCAACACAAAGGGTGATGTGGGGAGAAGTAACGGGAGCAAACGAAGCAGGTAGTAGTCAGATGTCGAGATATTCTAATCATCGTCGACAACATCTTATGCTGATAGACGAGGAACTGTGATTGATTCGCAAAAGGCAGGCAGGTTTCCCAAATATAGAAGTCACCGCGAGCACCTCACACGATCGACGCCTTCCCGAATCTGAGCCTCGAGATTGATCCAGCACACACACCGCCCACCTCAGACGCGCCTTTTCCATCCATTGTTATTCGCTCCTGGAAATCTCATCTCATCCACCGTTAACCCAGAAACAGAGAATGATCGCCGTCAGCTTGTACTTTCTGACCTCAGTCGGCTTACCCAACCTCGAAAGCGTTGCGGATCTAGCATTTTGCTCCCAAGCCCGTACACTCTAACACACTTCCCCCCCGTCTCAGCCCCCACTCCAGAGCCCAATGATTCGCACTATGGCGGCTGCCATGATAGCTTGCCGCGGAGCTAACGAGGATTGCGCTCCGGTACGTTCCTCGATGGGGTTGGGAAGGATTCACCAAGGGTGACTGACATGCCCAGCGCAAGCTCCTTGCACGACATGAGATGAAGGTTAAATAAATGGTGACAAACCATGGCACTCACCGCGCACTCGGTCCTCGGTTTTTGCACACCTTTCTGTGCGTCTGGATGCGATCTACGTAATAGTCTAGCTCCAAGCTGCCGTCTGCCAGTGTTTGGAAAGGCGACACAGTGTCAAACTTGCGAGTCAGCCGCAATCGATGTTCCCCTACCTTAGCCCCATCCTCTCTAGCGCGATCCTCTTTGCTAAGCTATTCACTAGTCTTCACGATGACAAGGCTGTGGTTTTCTGAAACGATCCCAGACGCAAAGAAACGCTGCGGATCACCCTTCCTGCTGTCCAGATCCAACCTACCCTTTCCCCATGTTCAAACCGGCTGCCTCGTGCCGACCTGTGGCGGCAATTCCATGGTTACCTCGCGTAGAATTCCTTCGTTGCATCAGGCGTGCTTTTCGCTGGCGTAATACGTCTCATGCTCACCAAATACCGCACTCGGTCCGGGTTGTCATCACTTCGTTGCAGTACAAGGCCTCCAAGGTGTTGTTCGCCTGAAGCAGCAATTAATCCGAATTGCAAAGACATACTTCCGACATGGTTGGTAAGGGCAGCTACCGACGCCCTATCCTTCCAATTACTCAGCCCTGTAGCCGTTGATGTTTAAACTATGACTGCGATCCTTTCATGTCGCCAACGGCTTTGGCCTAGAGTACTGCAAACGGACCTATGATTTGTTGGAAGCAGCCTAGTCCGCTCACACGTTTTTCGAAGGATTCAACCCCCTGACAGCCACATCTTTTGGGTCGAAGGATCGCCAAGGCTTCAGGGCTGGCCAATAGTATCAGACTGGGGCAGAGCTGCTCATCCTTCGATATATGAAGCGACGACACCCCCGTGGCGAGGATGAAGAACAACACAGCTGTGGTATTTCTAGCTATTCCTTCAAAGTATACCACTTCTATTCTTTTGCAACTTTATAAGGTAAACTTGGGCCAAGAGAGACGACTATAGAAAAAAAGGTAAAAGATTCCATCTGTTCGTACTTTCCTATTTCCTATTCCAATATTCATATTTCATCATGTCTCGTTATTATTCACAAGCCTCACACAACTCACGTGGTAGCAGATCTCGAGGGCAGAGCAACATATCTGTTACCGAAGCGAGTTTTCAGAACCTGCAACTTCAAGAAACCGCTGGGAGTCACCATACCTCGGCGTCTTCGACATATAACCCACAAGATCCACGCTATTCTGGCGCAGCTCACCACCGGGGTGAGACTGCTTCGAGCTATCTGCAAGGCGGCTTCGATACCAGCAGCTTTGGCCCATCAGAGACCTACATCGATCCTTCACGGCTGACGAATACCTACACACCATCATCCGACACTCTGGACTTTCTAAATCCCCAATCATCAGCATATTCGAGGGCTGACATGCCGTAAGTGGTTCAGTATGGAAACCTTTGGTCTGTCTTAATGAGGTGTACGTTTAGGTACGCTTACGCTCATGACCCATACCGGGGGTCGAGTCCCTATCTTTCTTCGAGGTCACCGTCTGTGCCAGGTTCGTGGGCTCCTCGAAGTTGTCCATGAATGAAGCTGGCTAACGGTTTGCTCTAGCTTATACATATTCTGGCGCAGAAGCCACACCTCAGCGAAGTATGTCTGGCTCTTCTGGTCCCACCATTCTGCCAAGCTCGGCTCCTGGCCGGCTTAGCCCTTCAGAGCATGGGATGGTTCGGCAACGGCGGCGAGATTCGCAGCATTCTCGCCGTTCAAACAAGCTTCGTTTTCGAAGAACAGCGTTGCCGAGCATCTCAGAGGCCAGGCCGAGTGTGGCGCCAGACATGAGCCAATCCATTGACTTTGTTGTAGCCTCTACTACCGCGTCTCCGTACTCCCTCCCCAGTGCATACGATGCTCCCTACCAGCGGACTCAGTCAATTCCTCCCAACTACCTTCCAAGGTATTCTTTCTTGTCACCCTAAACGTTACGTTCTACGTACTGATATGGTGTAGTTCCTCGAGTCCGTACGTTGGCAGCAACTATAACTACGGCACAGGCATGAGTGGCCAAGTATAGTGAGTATATGACTTTGTAGACACTGTTATATTGCTGACTGGAGCTCAGCTCCCAAGGCTCGAGTCATTCTTCCTCGCATGGGGGTTCCCGACGGACTTCAACCGCGCCTTCAGTGTCACCGAACACAGCAGAAGGACCCATTCGAGTGCTCGAGTCGCGCTCGAGACCTCAATGCTGGGATCATGGATGCAATGGGCGACAGTTCTCGACATTCAGTAACCTTCTCAGGCACCAGCGAGAGAAATCCGGCACTGCAACTAAGTCGTATTGTCCTCGATGTGGAGCCGAATTCACTCGAACGACAGCTAGAAATGGTCACGTCCAGGAAGGGAAGTGCTCAAAGCAAGATCGTCGCAAAAGCCCTGCAGATCGTTAGCGACTAAGAGTCCCCTGGTTGGGAATCAATAATGATTATGCATGCATGTATTGGATACGGCGATCAGGGCTATTGCGGTTGGCGGGCATTTTGGAGCGCGTGCGTTGGCGCCAAAAGAAATCTTCTGTAACATTGGCGATGGCGTTGAACACAGCATAGATCAAGTATGAATAGCATAACATGGGGATGATCATCAGGCATGACCCAACACTGGAATTCATTGAAGGCTAGAGAGATGTCGAACATATTACGCGAATCGAAGTGCTCAAAAAAACGGACAAGCTCTCCTATCGCAGCGCAAAGTGATGTCTTCGCCGATAATTGGCGACTGTCCCTGCTGCTGCCAGCGCCACACTGCTGTAGCTCAAGGCTTATGGTCTAGTTGATCTCCTAAAGGGCCAGTCGTGAGTGTATCACATGAGAGGTGTTCAACTTACGACAATACCGGTTTAGCGCGATCTCTCATTCAGAGTTCAGACCACTGTCATCCATAGTCGTCATGGCAGTGTTTTGTTTCAGGAGGATGAGGATGACTATGACTACGCTTCGTGTAGTAAAGGAGGCGCGGGGGATGGATTCCCCGGACAAATGACCTAAGTTGAACCCTGCCCGGAACGTGCGGGCGCCGGCGCTCCGAGATATCTTGGCTAGTGTCACCCTTTCCATCTTAGTCCAACATTTACGGAGCAGAGAGAGTCATTTCCCAACGTCGAGCTCGTGACTCACCTCACTCATCTTCGACGACGTTGCAAACACCTCAGATCAACCGTCATACGAAGCTGTTCAAGGAGTTCAGTACCTGGTTGCAAGGCATTGTCAGGACTTCTCTCCCGGGTCTACTCAGCGACCTAGCCGGATACACAGTCTGAGCCCCGTCATAGATCTCTAAAAATGGCAGCAACACCTGTGCTGCTGTAAATCTGACAGCAACTCCACGGCAGTAACTCAGGCGAACCCACAGCATTCGTCAAGATGCTGCCTCCATTGTCTAAGCTGTTTCGGATTCATCATTCTCACACAAATACACGTTCTTTAGCGGATCAAAGGTATACTTCCACACCTTGGCGGCAGTACAGAACTGCATTGCCTCAGTTGGTATTATTCTTCCACTTGTTGAAACCGAGATCTTGAAGGAGGAGTTGCGCCAGTCAAACAGCATAGCCTCGTGCAGGTGATGGCTTCTATCTTCACTTACGATCCCGAACCACCGCGGGTATCTTCGCCATGGCTCCGTGACGCTTGGAAATCCCAAAATGTAGCTTCCGATGCAAAGCCTATTTCGGGATTGACCGATTGCGGTATTACCAAGTTGGAAGCGGAGCCGCAGGATGGACCTATCGAATACAAGCTGCATTTGCTACTGAGGCCGCGACGAAAGCTGTTAGACAGTACGACTACACTGCGTGTCTCCGGATCAAATCAATCCAAGCTTCGAGGAATGCAGTCTTCGGTTGCTGTCAGATCTTACCCAACCCTGGTGCCCACGCTCCTAGCTCCATCGAACCAGTCCCGGCAAAATCGATTGCAGAACTTAACCACGCAGTTGCTTTGGCGCCTTCAACAGTCATCACCTCATCACTCCGCATCTAGATCTGACTTGGTTATTCCTACTCTTCTGGACCCAGACAAAAAGTCTCTGTTATCCTCAAGTAGCCAAAGTAAACTCCTTCCAGGGCTCGAAGAGAGTCAAGGTGCGTTGTACGAGATCGGTGTCTCTGATGATGGCTCTTTTGTTGGTCTCATCCGAGATGAACTTGATGAGAGCTTGTCGACTCTGCGTACTATGGCTTACAGCCTTGGTTGCACGATGAAAGTCCTCCGTGAGGTTGTTGTTGGTCGATGTCACTGGACCGAGGATATGGAGTCCTCGACAGGTCTGATCAATATGCGGAAAGAGGATGTATTATGGGTCGCAGAAGCCTTGATTACACCAGATCTTGAATCACAAGCACAAGCTTCCACTTTTATAGGTTTCGATGCTTCAAGATGTCACCAGCCTTTGCTCGACGAATCTGTTAATCTTTGTGTTGCCAATCAAATACACCAAGACCAGCTTCGTGTGTCCTTGACTGGCAGCACTACCGCCGGTAAATCCTCTCTGCTTGGCATTTTGTCGACCTCTACGCTTGATGATGGACGTGGCAAGGTTAGGAAAAGTTTGCATAAACATCTTCACGAGATCACTTCCGGGATTACCTCTTCACTCGTCACCGAAATTTTTGGCTATCGAGATACTGCACAGGGTCGACAAACTGATGTAATCAATTATGGCACTGATAGTGTGGCTCAGTGGACTGATATTCATGATTCGTGTGAGAAGGGTCGCCTCATTGCGGTGACCGATTCTGCAGGGCATTTGAAGTACAGAAGAACCACGGTGCGTGGTCTTTTATCATGGGCTCCACACTGGACGATCTGTTGTATTGCAGCGGACAACGAACTACACTCTCCGGGAGATTGTAGCAAGAGAGGAGGCGGTGGAGTAAAGACTGATGAACATTCTCGCCCAGGCCCCCACTCTTCGAAAGACCATCTCGAGTTGTGCCTTGAGCTTGGGCTGCCGCTTGTAGTAGTCATCACTAAGCTTGACCTCGCATCGAATTCAGGTCTGCGTAAAATCATTGGCGAGGTTCTGACCCGCCTCAAAGCTGCAGGTCGTCAAGTGGCTCCTATGTTCACCAAAAATCCACCAGCAGACGAGCATGAGCTCCAGACGTTACTGACTGAGGACCTGCAAGAAGTCGCTGATTCATTGTCAATTCCGAGCCAGGGCGATGTCACCGGCCTCGTTCCTATTTTGCTTACCAGCGCTGTGACTGGTGCTGGCATTCGCAAATTGCACGCGCTTCTGCGCCAACTGCCCATTCCTTGCCAGCCACGAAACAGCGAACATAAGCAGGGAAATCACAATAATGTTACCTCTGGCGGTCTTTTTCACATTGATGAGGTCTTTGCTACTTCTGACGCACGTTCTATTGCGCTGCTTGACGGCAGTAAAGTGGTTGAGGGACACGTGATCAGTGGTCATTTATCCCGTGCCTCCATCAAACTCGGCGATATATGTTTGGTCGGCCCTTTTGATGCCCCGATGTCAGTTGATGGCAAAGACATAGGTAACAGGATCCACCACGCCAAATCTTGCCCGGCGCTGAAGCAGACTTCAATCGAACACGGGCTGTCACAGAAATCGCTCAGAGTTACATCCGAGAGTCTAAGTGGCTATTCCAGGCAAGTGCCGGATATAGAGGGGCACATCAACGCGTGGCGGAAAGTAAAGGTAGTCAGTCTTCGAAATTTGAGATTACCGGTCCGACAATTAGAGCCTGGGCAGATAGGAAGTGTTGGGATCATTTACGAAGATCGGCTGCAAGTTGGGACGTGCCGCAAGATTTCTCCTGAACAGCGGATACGGAAAGGCATGGTGATGATTCGTGATCAAGGTATCCCTGCCATGGAAGAGCTATCGGCTTACCGAGGCTTTGTTGCTGTCTTTGCCCAACATGAGATGCAAGCAATGGTACCGGGCAGCTTGGCTAAAGCTTACGTGGCAAGCATCCGCGCTTCGGTAAAATTGGTACATGTCAAGCAGTTCCCAGGCACTCCCCCTGAAGCCGAGGTTTTCTCCATCGAAGAGGTCGGCAGCAGCGATACGACGCTCGATGGTACATCAGGAGGGATGGATGCCAAACAGCCGCTGGTGGAGATGACGTTTGAATTTCAAGGATCGCAAGCATGGCTTGAGCTGGGTAGTCGGGTGCTGGTCATGCAGGAGGGAGGGGACAATGGCACTGGTGGCCTTGACGGGTTTGCAGGTGAGGTCACACAATTGTTGGGATAGTGTCAGGGTTTGCCATTCTCGATCTGGCACAGAGCCACGAAAGGAGCCATACACTGCCGTCTTCTTACATGACCTCCTGTTACCTCATATGATTAGCTCTATGACAGCATGGATTCTTCATTCACAAAAGAGTCATGAGGCTTACATGTCCCTTTTTTGTGGGGAACCAGCCGTATAGAGAACTCGGATGATATCCATTCTTCCCTGGATATGTGGCCTGAGTAAAACAGAACGTCTCTTGAACGGGAGTCAAGGGTTAGTCAAGGGTTTTAATCCACTCGCTAAAGTGATCTATCATAATCTTGGGTCAGGAGCTCACTAAGACTCGGGGCCTCCCTTTACCGTTTGGCTAGCAATTGCCGCGTCGGGCATCCGTGCCTGCCCTAGCTCACACGGGGAGGCAAACGGGAAATTCCATCCATGTAACCGTAGATTGATTCTGTTGCAATTGTTCACCTAATGAGCTGTCTTTACTAGAGCTGCTCTTCGAAAACTTCGTTGCGACTTATCAATTGTTTCACCTCCATAGTAGGAAAATGCCTTTGCTGTTCCTGTGGAGAAAATAATAGTGATCGGTGAGAAGTATCATCCCCGTGTTGCATGACTGTTTGTCTATACAGACAAATATCAAAAAACCACAACAACGCTACTCATCGTCTCGATACCTGACCTTTTCCCACGCATTGTATTAGATACCGCCTAACAAATAAGAATTTGTGCTCTAAGTACGAGCAGAGATCATTTGCCCTCGACAATGATCGGCTCCGTGGACAGCGTCGAAACAGCCCTGGCAAAAGGACTTCAATACGATGACGGATCCCTACCCCTGGAGCAGAGTGAAAGCCAAGCATCTGTCCTAAGCCCTGAAACACTCCACAAAGCCTCATTTTGCGCTGCAGGCCATGACCGAAGCCAGAACAGCAATAATAATAGCTCGCTCCAGCCATCACAACCCACCGGGAACACGCACTGCTCCGAAGCTCTCCCCATCAACGACAAAGAATCGCAGGAGCCGACAGGGCAGACCGAGCTAAGGACGCGATTCGAGGTCACCTGGGACGGGGATGCGGACCCCGAGAACCCAAGGATGATGAGTCAGGCGAAGAAGTGGTTGGTAGTCACGATCGCTGCGATGAGCTCTACTTGCGTGTAGGAAGCTCCTATTTCCCTCTCAATTTCTTCTCTTTCTCGAAAATCGCTGGAAGGCATGATGAGTTCTTACTTCGAGCAGGACTTGTGCTTCGTCCATGTATACCTCGACCTATGCCCAGCTCACCGTCGACTTCCACTGTTCACGGATTGTCGCTACGCTTGGTTTGAGCCTTTTCGTCGTCGGACTGGGGCTGGGACCCATGGTGTAAGTAGGTCCGCGGATCTGATTCCCTTGTACTTCGATCCTTCATGTCACATGCGTGATTTCCCACTCGCCCTGGACAGAATTGAGCGCCGCAAGGAGACGGCTGTTGATCAAACCACGATACCCCGCGTGGGGAGCATACATAATTATACGTGATATGCATGAACCCCTGAAACTGGGCCATCTCCAGTGTCGGCTTACCATCTGTCCACATCACTTCGGTGCTCATTCGTTACCAGGGCGAGCGGGGTTTAACATATGTGTCAGTGGGAGGTAGGGCCCCCTTGATTTGCCAATGCTGACCCAAACTTCGCTTAGGTTAGGTCCCTTGTCAGAGGTAGGCTCTCCAGAATATCTGGTGTGCTCGTGCCACCGTTGACAATCCATCGCTAGTTCTACGGACGACGTATTGTGTAGTAAGTCAATCAATGACCAATCCGTCGTCTGTATGATGACCGACGGTTTTGTCAACGTTCAGTATAGTCTCCTTTACATTCTTCGTAGTTTGGCTCATACCATGTGCGGTCGCAAACAACATTGAAACTATGCTTATCGCACGATTCCTGGATGGTGTGGCCGGCAGTGCCTTTCTTTCGTAAGTAAAATTAACGATCCTATCGATGGACCCCTAGATTATAGTCTTCAATTGATGTCCTGACAGAGTCGCTGGAGGAACCGTTGGTGATATGTTTGCTCGGGACAAATTACAGCTCCCCATGATGATCTTTACAGCATCACCCTTTATCGGTAAGCCTGCCAATAGGAACCACCCATATCAATCCAGGATGTAGGAGGTGTCTCTCAATGGGGGCTCTCCGCCGGTTTGGCGTAGCACTGCATTCTGCCCGCGAACACGCAACTTTAAAGTTTTCGTACAACGTCCCTTTCGGCGCATTTCTCATCCGTCTTGTTTACATGAGACTGCTGCGGTAATTCGATGGTGTATAAGGTGTCGACGCTGACCATTGGTTAGGTCCACCGATTGGTCCACTCGTGGGAGGTGGGTGCCCTCGGTTTACTCCATACAAACCGTCGTGATTCGCTGATGCATATCTAGATTTCATTAATCAATTTACCTCTTGGTTGGTTGGGCCTGTTCAACACCAGCGTGCGCACTAACCGTTTAGGCGTTGGACTTTCTATGTGCTCCTGATTTGGGCTGGCGCCCAGCTACTGATGATAATCCTGTTTATCCCCGAAACTTATCATCCTGTAGTGCTACGACAAAAAGCAATAAGGAAAAGAAGAGAAACAGGCGACGACAGATGGAAAGCTCCTATTGAGTGGATGGATCGATCAATAACCCAGACGGTTATTAGATCATGCTACCGCCCATTTCTCCTACTGACACTAGAACCTATGTGCTTGAATCTCTGCATCTTCTCGGCATTACTTTTGGGAGTTCTATATTTATGGTTCGGTGCTTTTGAGCTTGTGTTCCAAAAGAATCATGACTTTGAGCTTTGGCAAGTTGGTATGACCTATGTACGTAACTCCAAGGGGCCATCTTTTTCTCTTTCCTCTACCTCAAACGATTTAGAGTTCGCATGCGTACTAACCATGGCTCGTGGACGGAGAGAGCTGACTGCCGGTGGAACAGATTGGCATCTTTATCGGGATATTAGTCGCAATCGCAACTGAACCCCTGTTCCACAAGAACTATCTTCGACTGTTGCAGACTCATGAAATGAACAGTGGGAACCATGGCGGCGGAGAGCCCGAAGTAGGTATCTCAGAGCATCGATCTCATGGATGGGCAAGCGATGGCGTAGTGTGTCGCTGGAATGTACGCCACGCCAGACCATGGGATACCTGTATCGCTATGTCTTCTGTATCCAGTAGCGATGGCGGAATCTTTTAACATACTCTGGGTTAAAAGACTGACTAGGTTATGATTATTAGTACCGTCTGCCACCTGCAATTGTAGGCAGCCCCCTCGTGACTATTGGTCTCTTTTGGTAAGTAAGCGAGAGAGCAAGAGAGGAGTCGATCTAGTCGAATTTCTGACAAACCCCAAGGTTTGGATTCACGACTTATGCCTCCATCCATTGGTATTCATCTAACCTGCCCCTCCATAGTACAAAGCTAAATCAGAGGGCAGGATTGTGCCTGTATTAGGCTCTGCCGTTTTTGGCTGTGGGTCAGTTGAGCCATTCAATTTCCCTTGTGCCGAACATATTGTTACTGAAAGTATGATGGTTTAGCATGCTCCTAGTCTTTTCTGGTGTCTTTACATTTCTAGTGGACGGTAGGCCCAATCAATCTTATCACTGCCCGTGAGCCTGACAGTTATTAGCGTATCCACTTTATGCGGCAAGCGCCCTGGCAGCAAACAGCTTTGCAAGATCGTCGTTCGCAGCGGCCTTCCCACTTTTTGGCGTTCAAAGTCAGTTTTCGGAGCATTAATCCTACCCCTGATTTGACAACCCACGAAGGCGGGCAATGCGAAGGCATGATTCATCAGATTTGTCGAGACTAGCTTCTCATGGTCTGATCTTCACGCCTCGAGTTGTGGCTCTGCGTGGCGGTTAGCTCCGAACACATCGACTGCCACGTGCACATGATAGCTGATCTTTCCACTCTCAGTGTACAATCGCTTGGGCTACCAGTGAGTTGTTGCCCTCCGGCAGCGAATCGTCCTTTCGACGCGAGGCTAAACGGCTGATCTGCGGTCCCGCACAGATGGGCGAGCGCCCTTCTCGCCTTTCTAACGTTTTTCATGGCACCTTTTCCGTGAGCCTCCATGTCCCCCCATGCCCCAAAGATGGGGGCAGCTTTAGACTCGCGCTAAGCCGTCCCACGCTTGGGCGGATCATATGTAGACTAACGCGGCAGCGATCCAGATACATCTTCTTCAAGTACGGCAAGAAAATACGAGGCACCAGTCGGTTCGCGGGCAGGTAGCATGCACGAGCAGCAGGGGCCTGGCTTGGCGCAGGTGAAGGAGTAAGATGGCTGCATCAGGATCAATCTCGCCTCTGTGCCGCCGCCTCCCAAAGTTACGCTTCGGCATTCGCTCACGAGTGCCAGGGAGCACTAGGGGCAGGGTGAATGGTGGAGGAGTGAGGCGCCATCAGGCCAAGGTAGATTAGGACTGCAGCAAGATGCGTCATGCTTCGGTGATTCCCCGCTCGAGTGATGCGCAAGCGCAGCAAGTAGTCCAACGGCCATGATCGACAGCTTCGTTATGCGCTCCAGAGCGATCAGTGGACGCTGACAGGCTGGGACCATTTGGGTCAGCATCTTCTCACCAACTTCTTTTGGACCGGATGATCCAACCCCAAGCAGTATAGTTCGCATTCACCAATCCTCAAGCGGCGGTACAGCGACCCATTACCCACGCTCGCACTCGTCCCTCCTGCCCAATCCCGGTGCACGAGTCTGTGATGCTGCAAGACAGCGACAGCGTTAGTTCTAGCAATCAGGCTCGACTCCTAAAGCGGTCGCCTCGTATGACAGCACCGCAGCGTTCCTCCATCGGCTAGTGTCGACTCAGCGAGGGAAGAAGCGAAGCGGAAGCTGGAGATCACTCGCTCCTTGCCAATAAATACAATTCTCCTGGCTATTAATATTCCCCCGTCCATTTCCTTCAATTCTCTGAACGCCTTCTGGAAACACGGCGCTCCCGATCCTGCGGGCCCTAATCACAAGTCGACGGGTTCAGCGCAGGCCTGGTGGTCGCACCAGCATACCCAGCTCCAATATTCTCCTGCAGCTCTTTTTTGACCTCGAATTGCATCCATCTCGATCCCCCTCGATATACTGTCCATCGATTCGCTACCTCCGCCCTACCCCCTACTCCTTCGCCTCGGCTCCCCCCAGGAATAGGCTGCCAAAGAATTCGATAAAGTAGAATTTCCTGTCTTTTGTCTTTTTTTTCGTAATTCTTGTTGCTCACCTCGGGAATTCTTCACGGTTGATCGACGTTTACCTGCGCATATCCAAGGTTCCACTGCGTTGACCTTGACCTCTGCCCTATTGCGTGTTCATCACCTGCGAACTCCTCACGCATGCTGCCACTCTCCGTCTTCTGGGATCCTCGCGCCCTGGACAGTGGACAATCCATAGCGACGTGTCCCCGTGTGTGGTCCCCCTGAGGGCCCCAGGCGGGGCGCTCCGATTGCACCTCAAGGGAGATCTGCATTCGGCGGACTTGGGTGGCTAGCCAAGGCCCTCTCGACGGATACGGGGTGGTGTGTTCCTCAAGGACCCTTGGTGCTCAGTATATATGAACATGACCGTCGAATCAGGCGAAGATGGAGCCTCGCAGTCCCAGACGCCGTCCCCTGACGACAGTAGTGGTGATCGACAATCTGCTGAGATGGCCGAGCAACCGGACAAAAGCAGGACGTCCAGTCAATCTCGCTCCGGCAATGGTCAATCCAAGGCTGCTAATGCCAAGGACCCTTTACGACCGCGGAGGAAGAAGGCACGACGAGCATGCTTCGCTTGCCAACGCGCACATCTTACTTGTGGTCAGCCGTGTGTTTCATAGTTATAGCATTGCAGACTTCATCATCTTCTTATCGTGAGCGACTGACACTTTCATAGGAGATGAACGGCCTTGTCAGAGATGCATCAAACGAAATCTGCAAGATGCCTGCCATGACGGAGTCCGTAAAAAGGCAAAGTACTTGCATGATGCACCGAGTGAAGCATTAATGCCGGGGTTGGGGGCAAGAAGTGCGGGAAGCAATCACTTTCAATATCTTCAGAACCTTGGTCGTGGCCAGCACTTACAATCGACTCCTGCGTATCCAGGACATCTAACCTATGCTTCGCAGCCGTCATCCGCGTCCAACTTTCCAGGATTCGCATCGACAAGCCCCCAGATCCAGATGCCACCTCCGTTGTCAGACGGACTGATGAACTCCCAGGCCTACAGTTCCCAGCAATCTCCAATTTCTCCCCACTTCAACTCTGGCTCTAATACTCAAAGCTCGCCAATGCAAAGTCTAGGCAATACACTACGACAGTCTCAACAAGCGACTCCGACATTGCAGACTTCCTTCGGTGGACTTCCATATGACACGAGCGATCCAAATCAATATAATTTTGACCCTGCTACTTTTAATTTCGGAAACCATTACGGTGCCCTGGAATTTGGTATGCTTGGCCACATGTCTTCCGGTGCAGCAGAGACGCCCCCAAGCGATGCCTCTGGACTTTTGAACCAGGGTAACAACACCAGCTACACGACCCCAGGTACAATATCGACAAGCTATAGCGGCAGCCCTGGCACGGCACATGGCTATCATTATCCGCAAGAGCAAACCCTTGGAGAATGGCGCGGCGATGTTCAAAGTAACCCCAGACATGCAAACGCAACCAATCCTTACGGTCTTGGACAGGGGCAAGACCCGGCCGAGTCTATGAAGCAAGAGGCTCCCCCTGCATTTTCCATTGGAGCGGTCCCGAGTGCTTTTGATAGTCCTGCAACTAGCTCAAGCTCGCAAGGTATCACGGCTGGCTTCGACGAAAGCTCAAGTGCGAACAACTCGTACGTGAGCAACATTGGACGCCAAGCTATGCATGACCGCTCCGCTCAAAAACGACATACCCAAACAACAATGTCAGGGTCTACCCAGCAAGCATCTGCCTTACCGGCGCGGCGAGCTCGAGACTCTTCGTCGATCTATGATAGCGTCAAGCAGCCTTACTCGTACACCAGTGGCTTTCACGGTCTGACAACTTTCTTGCAGAAGCGTTTCTCTCCTCAGAGAACCTTACGTATAGCGAAAGCACTCGCTTCTATCCGGCCATCATTCATATCATGTACCAAGACTCTGAACCGCGAAGACTTGATCTTTATGGAGAAATGCTTCCAACGTACACTATGGGAATACGAGGAATTCATTAATGCGTGCGGTACACCAACAATCGTCTGTCGTCGGACAGGAGAAGTGGCTGCAGTAGGGAAAGAGTTTACAATTCTCACCGGTTGGTCGAAAGAGGTCCTTCTTGGTAAGGTACCAAACCTCAATATCAATACCGGCGGAACGTCCGGCCAGCCTGGAACAGGCGCATCGTCTCGGGGTGGCTTCAATACCCCTCGTGTTCCTGATGAGCCTAGGCAACAGCCAGTTTTCCTTGCAGAGCTCCTTGATGATGACAGCGCGATAGAATTCTATGAAGATTTCGCCAGGCTAGCCTTTGGGGATTCTAGAGGAAGTGTCACTACTCAATGCAAACTTCTCAAATACAGAACCATCAATGATCCAAGTTTTACTGCGGAGGGAGACTCGGCTTTTGATAATGAAGTGGAGTCCCGGCTCAAGAAACAGAGGCATTTCGCTGGGAAAGGTCCTGCAGGAGGTGAAGCCAAGATTACAGACTTGGGAGAAAAGGACGGCAAAGTGGAGTGCAGCTACTGTTGGACGGTGAAAAGAGATGTGTTCGATATTCCAATGTTGATTGTGATGAACGTAAGTGAAAGTACACAGTGCCATGCCGATTGTCGCTCACCAACCTACAGTTCCTCCCTTGTATTTGAGATGAATTACGAGTTATGCTTCCACTTCTAGCATAGCGCAGCGTCGGTTCCGGAGGTCTCATTGCATGGAGTTCAAAATTGTGTGCTAGGACTTTGTACTCATTACCAGCTTTGCACTTATGTTCTGTAGTGAACATACATTTTCAATATATTGCTTGCCCCTTATGACTTAATCGGCCAATCGCACGAATACCAACAAATTTACGGCGCTGCCCAAACACCCAAATCCGACTATCCTCCAAGACAATGCTCCATTGTTTCAGGAAGCCACCATGTTCTCATGTTCCTCGCCCTCGAATCGCAGCAGGTACTCATCACTTTTGAAGGTTTGATAAGCCGCACGATCTAGACTCCTTCGTGCGACCTCTATATCGACTCTGATATCCTCTACCAAACTGTCTTTACTCACGTAGTCATACTCTGGTCGAATGAAACCCAAAATAAGTAGGTTCATGCGAGCGTCATAGAAATCTTGGGGAAAGGAGTGCAAGATATGAACCTCCTGTATCATAATCAGCGACTTGCTTGACTCGTCTTTACAATGAATCTACGTGGGCAAGACGTACGACGGAGCGAACAGTATTTTTATAAACCGGATTAAACCCAATACTCATGACCATCGCCCACACGCCACATTTGGTGCCTTCACCTTGACTTCTTATCCGTTCGCCTTGGTCATCAATGTCTACACCTGCCCAGCCATAGTATATACCGCTCTCGACATCCTCGTGCCCACCAACGCTCAAGCCAGCAAGGGGAATATTTGCGGTAGGAATTCCAAGCTCTCTGCTACCACGCCCAAACCCCTTGACAACAGGGCCAGAGAGCTGAATAGGGAAAGGCTCAGCAGGACCAGTCTCCGGGCCAGCAAGGGGCGAGCGAGGGCGGTCGGGTCGCATGAAGGTAGGGGTGGGGAGAGGGGGTTTTGACGCTGAAGAAAGATGGCTGGAAATGATGTCAAGTGCAAGTCGAGCAAGCCAGGCGAGGCAGGAAGAAATCGCCGAGATCGTACCAGATCGACGGACCGAACCCTAATCTGGAGCTAGCGGAGCCAATCTCCTGAAGCGAGCACGTGGCCCCGGTGGCGTAGATTGGATCGAATTTCGATGATCTTCGATCGATATATCGATTGCATAAGGTTGTCTTGCATACATCTATTGACCAAC